>JZLH01S0133291.1:21092-33149 GCA_001188425.1 Eucidaris tribuloides
GCCATTACTTTCTGTTTTGTATCGTTTCCCTGATAATTTATATTTAGCACAGATCCACCCAGCTAAAGAAGTATGATGTTTACCAGTTCTGCACTGCACTAGCAATGATTCATACGAGAAATCAAATGATAATATCCATAGAAATAATAAAGATAGTATTGCAGCAGTTGCATATTAAATTAACCATCATTGCTCTCTGTTTTGTATCATTTTCCCCGACAGTTTACGGTTGGCGCTGATCCACCCGACCAAAGAGGTGCGAGGCGCGGGCCTGAGGGCGCTCCGCCACCTCATTCAGGATGAGGCCACCATTCACGCCATGGTGGCGCTACACGTCGATCGGCTGGCGATGAGGTCACTCGATATCTGTCAACGGAATGACGTCGAACGAGTACAAGCCCTCAGGTTTATACGCAGGGTGAGATATACTGTCAAAAAACAAAAACAAACAGTTGCTAAAATATTCATAGCTGTTTGTGTATCCTTCATTGCATTATATTAACCCATTGATTCCTGGGATGGAAGTATTTGTGTACAGTGAAACCTGTCTATAGTGGCCATCCAAGGTAAACAAAAGATAAGGTCTTTATAGACAGGTTTTTAAAGCCTAAGACAACTTTTTTGGTCAATCTTTCAAAAAATGGTTGGAGAGTGTACATGTATAATGATATGTGCATTGCCTATGGGAAATGTTGGGGTCTACCCCCTCCCCCTCCCCTTTCTCCCTCCCCCCCGCAGCATTTTACATTTTAACCTGTTGGCTACGGGAACCGGATATGCCGTGTATTAACTCTATGGGATTTTCAGAATCTCGGAGGCAACGGGTTAAGTAGTTTCTCAAAACTGAAATAGTTTCACAGTGAGCAATTTTTAGGGCATTAATAATTTAATAGATCATAGGTACTATTATTCGCTGCCAAAGTGTGACGTAACTTGACCTCGGGTCATGCTCACTTCCTTGACGATGGTTCACACACTTTCCGTAACAACGGATCACTCATACAGTTTACACGAACGCTCAGAGACCGCGAGTTAAAGGTATTGGCTAACATTTACCACAGTTAAAAAAATCTGAGCCGCATGATTCCCCATGCTACTAGTGTCTTTGATGAGGTCTAAAAATGAAGCCCTGAAAAAATTGTATTTCAAAATGATTATTTAGTGCTTTAAAAAAGTGAAAATCGTAAGTTGACCAGATTCACTTGCCCATTTCCTCTCATAGACTTACTGTGTGTACACCTATGTTAATAAAACTCGCCCCGAGTTTTATTGTTTATTCATGTATAACTTGCCATTGGCAGTGTAACTTTCCAAACTTTTGTATTCTAGGGTGTTTATTTGTCCATTTGAACACTACTATGTAGCTCAGATATCAAAGTTTGACAATTTTTTAAATTGAAGCTCCACAATGTTAGCTTATCACTTTAAGAACCAAAATTTATCAATTTTTCGTCAAAATTAAAGCTGAAGAATGGTCAACTGCTTTGCAGCAGGGTGTCAACATACCAGTGAGAGCCACAGTTGCAGATATTTTCGATTCCCGAAGGAGAAACATACCGATTACAAAACCTGGGTTACGATGTGCCGGTAAACCTTTCACTTTAGTATCGCACTGTGTAACACGGGTTTGAAACTTTGCTGTGACTGCCTGGAAATTTCCCTCAAAATCAACAACTGTATCAAAAAATAAGGCAAAAGAGCATATTTCTATAAAGGATAAGTTGTCTGAGAACACACTCCAGTACCTGAAATTCCTTACTTTTGTCTGCGTTTCGGATAATTACTCATGAAAATTACACATTTTTCCGTACATGACACGACAGCCATAGCGAAATCTGTCACGGCTGGTTCAGTGTTCATACCGCGTGCGCGCATCGCGTGAACCAGTTACCATGGTTTCGGCTGGTTGACCTCGGAGTGATGTCACGACTATGGCAGCGAATTATGCGTATCTAAAAACCTAATATTTTTTACCATTGTACCAAAACTGTATACTTGAGCTTTAAACACATAAGGTGTCACGAGGGGAATCAATTCATTGGCCGCTGTAAGCCTGTTGGCTGCTATAAAGAGGTGGCTGCTAAGATAGGTATGATGTAATAACAGTGTGTCTCAAAAATAATTGTGCCAAGTCAAAAGCGCGCCTCTTAGGTAATGAGAAAACATTTTTGTGATCGTCATGCTTAACATCACCAAATCAAGGGCTATAGTCTTAGCTTTCAAAATGGCCGTTTGTTCTGTTCAGTTTTGCTTTGTTTTAATCGGCTGAGATATGTTCAGTTAACAACGAAAAAGGTAAAAATCACAAATGTGCGCGACTTTTACTACAGTCAATATAGGCATCAGGCCCTGCTTTGCCCGTAAGAGTGACACAGTTGGTTGGATTCCATCCGTTTTGGTTGTTTACAAGATATCTCGAGATGCAAAACATGCAAATCGAACAGAACAAACAGCATTTGAAAGCTAATACTTTGCCGTTCGATGTTGACTGTAAGCATTTGTCTCAGGCAGTATGTTCTAACTGTCAGGAGAGGGCGCTTTGCCACTTGAACAATTTTTGAGAGCGTGTTGCAGCATGTCTCAAAAAATTTCAAGTAAATAAGCGCCCTCTTCCGGCAAGTAGAAAATAATCTGGTGACATTATGCCTTACATCATCGTCAAGGGTAAAGCTCAAGCTTCAAATGATATTTGTTCTGTTCAAAATTGCTTGTTTTAATCTTGCGAGATATGATTGTCAAAACAAAACCGGTGGAATGCAGCAATTGTGGTCACTTTCTACTCGGAACTGTAGTAAAAGTGGCACAAATCGCGATTTTACCCTGACTTATTTAAAATTAACATATCTCAGATTAAGACAAGCAAATTAAATAAAACTAACGTATTTGAAAAGCTAAGACTATGCACTTCAACGTTGATGTATAGCCATCATGTCAAGCAAGATTATTTTTATTGGCACAAAGAGGCGGTTTTGACTTGCAACAAATTATTTTTGAGACACACTGTATAGTGATGAACGAAAGAGTTAAAGACATTAAGCTAATATTGTGGAGCTTCATTTAAAAAAGAAAATTATCAAACTTTGATATTTGAGGTAGAAGTGCTTAAATGGACAAATAAACATCCTAGAATACAAAAGTTTGAAAAAGTTATGCTGCCACTCGCAAGATATTCTTGAATAAACAATTAGTACTGCAGTGGAGTATAAAAGTGCTTAAATGGACAAATAAACATCCTAGAATACAAAAGTTTGAAAAAGTTATGCTGCCACTCGCAAGATATTCTTGAATAAACAATTAGTACTGCAGTGGAGTATAAAATTACCTAGATCTATGAACAGTAGTCTATGGGAGGAAATGGGCACGGTGAATCCAGTCAATCTGAGTACTCATCTAGGTTTTCACTTTATTAATGCACTAAATGATCATTTTGAAATACAATTTTTTTCAGGGCTTCATATTTAGACCTTATCAAAGACACTTAGAGCATGGAGGATTATGAAGCTCACATTTTTTTTTACATTGTGGTCATTCTTTTCTTAACTTGTGTTGCTGAAGATGATGGGCTAGTTATCTCAGTCTGGGGTCTTATGGAGAATATGTGAAAGTTAAATTAAACTCAGGCTTGCCAGCCATCATAGCAATCAGGAAACAATCTGGAAAATAAAGTTCTTCTCCTTTTCCCAGTCAAGGAAAACTTCAAAAAATATGAGAAAAGTCATGCATGTCGGGGGAAGATCTGTGAATTTTGTTTGTCTTGTGGTTGGACTTTCTCGCCTTTGTCTGTACCATGGGCATGAGGTGAAGCAAGAAATAGGTCGAAATGAAGATCCTGGTATTGTAACTTCCATCAGGGAAATATCAGAGAAAAATCAGGGAATTTTGGTCAGTGTTCATACTTCTGCCAGCGCTGTGTACATATCAACGTTTAATACTCCTTTTTCAGTATTCTTCCTGAAGGAGAATAAGTTTTGTAAACACAAGTTTTTAATTTCGTTAGGATACAGTATGCCAGCTGTTGACCCACATAAACTAAGTGGTGCAAATGGGTCAATACTCACTGGCAACAAAACAATTTGAGAATTTGTCTTGTGTTACTGTTGGCAGGGTGGGTCCCATGCAATACAAACTGAATGCATCCGGCAGATTATGCAGTTGCTCTGACACCCAATCATAATCAAATCAAAGAAAAGTCATTTATGTGCCAAAATGCATTGGAGTTGATGCATTTACAGTAGAAGTTGTGTGATAACGTGTTTACTTGGTGGTGGTGGTGGTGCTGGAAATAAATTGTCATCACCAAATATTTTCTTGATTGTAGTTTGTTTCCAGTTGCTGTTCTCCACCATTAGCCTTTTGGGGATAGTTAGGTGATATGTGCCGCCCAGTTGTGAGGTGCTTTCTTGTAGGAGTATGTTTATGTTTAGGAGCACAACTTGTAATATTTGTTCATATTCTACAATCTACTGTATACAGTACATCATTTGAAGGGTAGACTGCACACTATATTTTTCGACAGTTGTCCGGCAGAAGGGCCGTAGCATTTGTACCCAGTCCCAGCAGAAGGGCCTTTACACTAAACTTTCTCTAATTTGAGAAATATTGCCTTAATTGATATTTGCACTTGACAGACTGGCAGAAGAATCTCAAAATATCACACTACTTTGGTCTCATGTGAAAAGAATCAATGGGTTTCAAGTTACATGTAGAGACAATTAGTGTTATGGCCTTTCTGCCAGGAAATGTGCTAGTCCCCTTCTGCCGGAGAACCAACAATTTTTCTAGAATGTAAAATGATGATGATGAGTATGTGCATTTTGCAATTGGAAATGCAGGTACTCTATGAAAGTGACCAAGTGACCAAGTCAAAGAACCCTCACCCTCAAAGGGTTAAACATGATTCTTTGGGGATATGATACCCCACCCTGATTCTTTCCAACCATGATATAGTAATGCAGCTCCATATGATCCTAGGCTGTTACCTCATGTGTGTGCTGCCTCAACAATAGCTCTGGCACCAAACGCTACCGGTAAACCTGACTGTGATCCTTACCCTAACCCTTTAACCTATTCCTCACCCTTACCTGAAACCAAACCCAATCAATGAGAACCCTACCTCTACATATAACTTCTTGTCTATTTGCTTTGCTGAAACAATCGTCAGCACATGTCTCAATATTACCTGATTTTTTTGTTGAGGGTGGGTTGGATGGGGGGGGGAGGGTGAGGCTGGGATTGACCCACTTTTGCGATGAGACCATATCACTTCTCAGTATCTTTTCAAGCTATACCTTATGCTGTTTGTGCCTGAACTTGCAGAATTTAGTTCTCATCACTTAAGTTGCAAATGCAATCAAGCCAAATTCCTTTAAATAAAAGTTTCCTCTTCTTTCAAAAAAAGTGGGGTAGATGATGAAGTTCAAGTTCATGTTTGAATGTGCCATCTGAAGACCCCCCGCCATATTTTTCATCGGAAATCAACAAGTACCAGGCACATTGTGATGTAATCATGACTGTTGCGAGCTTGTTTACGAGGGAAAGTCAAGTTTTTGGCAGACATTTCCATGATACTTGAGGTCCATTGCCGCTTGCCTACAGTTCACTTGTCAACACCAATTTATCCGTGGGAGTGTCGGATCTCCTAACCACAACTCTCGTCTTGTGGTTTGTACAATGTTTTTCTCTTGTCAGAGATTCTGCTACTACATTTCGTTGTAAATGTCGTGGAATCGGGCCAAACATTTGCGGTTGGCAATGTGTCAGATTAATTGGGGAGCACCACGATGGGGGTACGGCAGCTTAGAAAAATGTTCTGTTGGCTCTTTTGAGCCACTTTGAAAAAATGTGTAGTTTTTTTTTTTTTTAGTGTAGGTATATTGGAAAATGATTTTAACAAGAACATTTCCTTAGATGAATTACCAGTAAGCTCATGGTATGGCCGCACAAGTAGCATGGTAAACTTTCAGTGCTTATACACTTATGAGAACCACTTTCACAATATCAACAAAAGTACCCTTTGTGAGTTTTGTGGAAAATTGCCAAAATGGTGCCTAAATTTCAACATTTTGTGAATTTGTTGACAGTGTTTAGACAAGACATTGAATGTATCATTTAAATTAAGTTACATTAGTAAATGGTGACCTTTAAAGTCTACCATATCAAAGCCAAGTTTTCACTCTGATTTAAAATGTTAGAACTTTTTTGTGCTGTCTTGCACATCCTGCATTAAGGAAGGTGTGAGTGGCAAAATTGTGAAGTTGAACTAACTGAGCTAACTTTAATGTCAGTCAATGTTTTGCTTTCAATAATATGTCCTGTGTTTTCATACATAAAAAAATGTAATATAGAGTGAGTAAAATGTTGGATGACTTAGAAAAAAAAATGTATGAGAGATAAAAAAAAAAAACAATAGAAAGTAAAGCAAAGGGGACATGATGTAGAACACCTACCTTTGAATTTTTAATTTTTTAAGTAAAATAATTGGCAAAAAGTAAAATTTTGTTGATTCGTTTTTTGATTTTTTTTTGTACCAATTCTTAGTCTTACATGTATGACGCAATTTATTTGTACATGTATTCTTTAAAATTTATTCAAATTCAATAACCTGCCAACCTGAATTCAATGACTATTTCTATTTAAAGATTCATTATATTCTTTAATTTTTGTTTCCCTTTTCCCTTATTTTTGACTGGTTTTCTAGATTCTTGCTGTTGCTCCCGCACTCTGCCCTCTCTCATTGGTCCATGTCTTGTTGCCATTAGCAATGACGGGGAGAAGGAACGGGATCGCATGCGGAGAGCCTGCGTGGCAACGCTATGCGAACTGGGTGAGTCCACGTCACTGAAATAACAAACGGCCGATATTTTCCTCCCGTATTTCCTTGTGAGACTAATTATTTGCCACAGTGATTTGCAAGATTATAATTGTACTGTGGTTTTTGTATAAATTACAGTGGAGTATATATAGTCTTTGAAATCTGCTAGGCTTTATGGTTAACCAAATTTATTATGAGATATGTGTACATATTTGCATATTTGAGCTATATGTAGGTATGTGGTCTTCTGTTTAAAAATATAACATACATTTTCAAAAGATGAAGGTTTTGTGTTTCACAATTTTAGGTTTGGGAAGGGTTAGTAAAGAAATTGTGTGTTAAAACAAACCACATTAACCATACATATTGAATTAAAAATGGCTCTAGATATATTAAGCGAGTGTGTGTGCCTTTTTTTTGGTGGGGGGGGAAATAATATGCACAAACTAAATTTTGCCAACGACAAAAAGTATAATGTTTATTTGTGATGTTCAGCTTTCATCTCTAGAACATGGGGTAGGAGTAGGGGCATGGCTCCATTTGCCCATCCCCACCTCCTGTTCCTTGCATAGTATATCTGAGTAATTTTATCCTGTGGCTAAAGTTTGCAAGACATTCAGTAAACAGAACATAACCCACATGTAATAATTACATGGAGGCCTGATTAACAAGAAATGTTACACATTAACTCATGTAGAGTAACATTCATCTTAAACACTGTTGGCTACAGGAACCGAATGTATCATGTATCAACTCTATGGGATTACAGAATCTCAGAGGCAATGGGTGAAAAGAGTGCATTCTTTGTTACTGAACTCATGCAGTAGAGTAGTGTCATGAACTTTATATCACTTCACGGTGTCTGGCCAGGAAACCCCCCCCCCCTTTTTCCCAATAATATGTTTAAAAATACATTAAAAATAATGAAAAGTCTATCTTTGTGTCACGTTACCGCATGACAGGTTGAAAGTTCAGCACCCAAAGCGGTGACGGTGACGTGTACACGATCGTAGTTGTAATTTTATTTTTGTCGGTGTGATCTAAATTTAATCACGTCCCTGCATATCGTGTCTCAAATGCTCTTTTTCCTGTACCTGAGGCACGCTGATAAAAGCTACAAAACACAGTGTGGCGTTTCACCTCCCTGTGATGGGAAATTCTATTAAAACCCAAAATAGATAAACTGAGGCAATGCAAATGAACCCCTACTAATATTAACTTGGGTTTAACTCTTAACGTGCCATGGAAATTAGGGTCTGAGCCCAAAATAGTAAACCTATAAGCTTGATTTTCAGAACAAAATTTATGTGGACACCTGTATATCGTATGAAATCAGAGAATCTGTAGTTTATGAAAAAGTACATGTCCCAACATGATCACGTTCTCCTTTCTCGTAAAACTGCATTTGAAATGTGAAAAACGCCCTCGCAGCGTGACAGGATGGAAATCATATATTTCAAAATTACAAAATACCTAAAGAATAATTTGAAAATTTAAGTTCACAGACAGAATGCCGTATGAAAAAGTATTTCATGTACTATGCAAAAGTGTAATGACAAATTGAATTACTGTCATACTTTTAATTCATATAACACTAATTGAATGGGAACTACATTTGTGGCAACACATAAAGAGCTAAAAATAAGTTAAAAAAATAAAAAATAAAAATCACTAACCTTGTCTCCTCAAAATTTTTCTCTCAGCTGTACTGAATCCTGGTGCCTTCGCTGAAGGGGGAGGCCTGGCAGCCCTCGTACGCAACATCCTGGACACTCAGTTGCTGAGAATCAATGAAGCCGTCATGCTGACTGTATTACATCTCCTCAACCATCCATCCAGTCGACGCTATATACGATTCAAAGTGGACTTAGAGGTGAGAGGGAAATATGGAATGTAAGATGTGGGACCATTTTGGCGCAACAACATGAATATGAACAATAACAATTATAATAATAATAGTAATAATGATAATTGTAATGATGATCATACACGGTATTTAATAGTAATGATAAAATACTACTACTACTACTACTACAACTACTACTGCTACTACTGGTAATAATGATACTACTACTACTACTACTTCTAACAATTATGGTAATGATAATAACATAGCAACAAAAAGAATGATAATGATAATAATTATAACTATAATAAAAAAGTAATAACAAAGTTAGCAGCAACATAGTAACATAAAGAATGATAATTATAATGATTGAGAGGATGATATAGAATAAATACATAAATACAAAATATTAACAATAATGTAATAATAAAATCCCCAAATTATGTCATTTTAATTCAGAGTTTCTATACACATGCTCCCAAAATAGAACAGTTATCAGAAGCACAATTCTTCAGTTCAGGCTGCGTATCGGTCATTAGCCGTGTTCTCAACAACAATAAATAAATTCATGAAACTATTAAATATTAATTCAGAGGTAAACACCATCATACATGCTTCCAAAATAATCTGTGAATCAGAAACACAATTCTCAAGTTCAGGCTTGTATGGATCATTAGCTGTACTCCCACTTTACTGAAAAATCATTTGAATTATTGATAATGGAAATCACAAATTTATACGGAGCTCCGCATTTACGTCAATGAAGCCAACTAAAAAAAAAAAAGTCATGTGGGTTGCTTGTTGGATTGTTGGCTTGGTTTGATGATACATGTTGTTATCTCCCATTGCGGTTTCTCTTTGCCGTCAAACAAACTCGGCGGTTGTAAAAGAGGCGTGACATGTGTGTGTGCCGCAAATGGAAACATAGCACATATTGATTGGGTCCCATTCACTTTTCCAGCTGGTTCCAGGATTCGAGAAGGATTGATGAATATTCATATGAAGGGTTTGAGAAGGAATTGTGAATATTTATATGAAGGATTTGAGAAGGAATCATGAATATGCATGTGAAGGATTTGAGAAGGAATCATGAATATTCATGTGGGATTTGAGAAAGAATTGTGAATATTCATGAGAAGGATATGAATAGGAATCGGGAATATTCATCTGAAAGATTTGAAAAGGAATCATGAATATTCATCTGGAAAAATTGAGGAGTCATGAATATTCATGTAGGAATCATTAATATTCATGTAAATGTTTCCAAACAGACGGACTGGGTTATATACCAGTGATCAAGAACAGAGCAAAAGCACTGAACAAAATATAGGCCCACATTTCTAGGTCTACTTCTCAGTAATCAGGAAATTTTCAAAATTGTTTCTTGTCCATGAGGAAAGTCATAAGCCACATTTGGGGTCGAGAAATTAGCATCTTTCTTCATTTAAGACTTCTTGGTTTTTACTTTCTGGATAAAAAAATACAATGTACACGTAGTTTGATGTGATTTTTGTGTCCAACCAATCATGCATACACCGATGAGTTACATATTTCAAGTCAAAGAGATTTCTCATAAAGCTATCCATCCTATATCCATCAGTCGGTATACAATTGATGCACTGGTTGCATGTGTATTAGGGCAGAGCCAGTGCACGAAGTTTAGTCAGTGCGAGTGATAACGCACGCGCCGGCAGGGCAAGTGCGTTATCGATCGCACTGACTAAACCGAGTGCTCTGGAACTGCCCTAATACACGAACAAAACAGTGCATTGAATTGTTTTATAAGACGGGTCGGCAATACAGCTTGAAAATATGCAACAAAAATTAGACTCTAGGCCAATGTTAGATGTATATAGGGTGCTAGACCTCGACCTAGTAATGGGACTAAGTTACTCTAACGTAAAGGTCTAACGCTATGTTAACGTTACGACACGTAAATAAAAAATCAAAGACGACCTGTATTTTTACTCACCATTTCCATGCTTTTGCTGACAGCACTAGGGAATCACAACTACTACAGTAGATCTAGACTCTACATTAATTTCTAGACAACACTTCAAACGAGTAGATGCGAGCACTCGACCGTAAGCTTGACCATGTTCTAACTCGCGACTACAGACAGACAAGTACGGACATTTTCAATTTGGCTGCCGATATATCGGCGCGGCGAATATTGTCAGGTATCGATCATGTGTTATCAATTGACCAATCACATTGCGTCATTCTTGAACCCGTCTTATAATAGTTCATAATGCAGTGAAACAGCAGGCTAACTACAAAGGGCTTTAAAGGCAGTGGATCTCATTTGCAAACATCCCCACAGACCAGGAAAAGATAACCCATGCCCTTGGGCTATTGATGAAGGACATGTCTGTGAAATCTGGGGGTCAGTGGTTACCTAGAATTTGAAAAATGCAGAAAATAAACAATAGCCGTTTAGTGTACGGTTCTATGGTAGGAATTTTTTCCTCGCGAGAAAAAATTCAAATCAGAGTCTAACGGTCACTATAATTCTACTAAAACTGAGTTTTTAGCTCCTATATTTTGCTGAAGGTTCCCAGATGGCATTTTCTTCTAAATGTCATTGTATTTTCACAATGTCAATTTTTAGGCATGCAAAAGAGATCCCATGCCTTTAATAACACCTACACATTTGTAAAGCAAAACATTGCTTTCTAAGCATGATGATTGTGACATTTCCAATCTGGTGAGCTTAGTTTAGGGAAACCTGTAACAACAGAACATGCACGGAAGAAGTAAAATGTATTTAAAGTGATAAAACCTTGAATGCAATGTTTAGTATAGCCCCCTCCCCCCCCAAAAAAAAACAGGAAAAAGAATGACAAAAATAAGCTGCTTTTAGTGTTTTCACACAGAAACAAATGGGATTGTCTTCTCTTCAGGCAAAAGCACTGTAGCTCAAACAATATCACCCTGTGTATAGCTAGTATAACTACATTGAAAAGTGAACATCAGTGCAATCATGGTTCCTAGTAGGATGCATGGTGCAATCATCACCAACACCTGTGTCTTGACAGGGTTGTGGTTCTTGTGTCAGCTTGTCAGTTTGTCTGTTTGTTTTAAGTGTATGTTGTCGTAATGCCATGTGTGCTTACTGGCTCTCAAAGTTCATGTTGACATTTGGGATATACACGACCTTTACCATCAAAATGGGGTCACAAGCCACATGGATCTACATGTAGATTTCAATACAGTTAAAGTAATTGCACGGTCCTGTAACAATTCAGTATAACTGTCAAGATATCAAATGATGAAATAATTGGGAGAAATGAAAAATGCTCAAGAACCAAATAAGTTGAAACATATATCAATATATACACTGGCTAGAGTGTATATTCAGACTGGAAGGATTTGTCGTTAATTTGTTTAATTGAGGTGG
>JZLH01S0133326.1:41470-54850 GCA_001188425.1 Eucidaris tribuloides
CCTAATCTAGGGTGCAATTTTGAACCCTCTCATGGGGTGCATTATTGCACCCCTAGGTTCAAAATTGCACCCCAAGAGGTTCAAATTTAAAGTTTTTAGGGTTTACTATTGAACCCTCATAGGTTCAAAATTGAACCCTCTATGACATTTTTGCACCTCAGGGTTGTGATAGGGTTCATTTTTGCACCCTAAAGTTCAAATTCTTAGCTAATGGGGTTATTTTTTTGCACCTTTTAGGTTCAAAATTGAACCTTTTGGGGAATATATGCACCTCCGAGGTTTATTTTTCCACCCAACCAGGTTAATTTCTGCACCTTTTAGGTTCAAAATTGAACCTTCAAGGGTACACTAATGCTCCCTCGGGGTTTATTTTTCCACCCAAGTGGGTTAATTATTGCACCTTTTAGGTTCAAATTTGAACCTTTGGGGGTACATTTATGCTCCCCAGGGGTTTATTTTTCCACCCAACCGGGTTAATTTCTGCACCTTCTAGGTTCAAAATTGAACCTTCAAGGGTACATTAATGCTCCCTTGGGGTTCATTTTTCCACCCAACTGGGTTAATTATTGCACCTTTTAGGTTTAAAATTGAACCTTTTCGGGTACATTTATGCTCCCTTGGGGTTTATTTTTCCACCCAACTGGGTTAATTTTTGCACCCTTTAGGTTAAAAAATTGAACCTTATGGGGTATATTTATGCACCTTCAGGGTTAAATTTTTCACCCATGCGGGTTAATTTCTGCACCTTTCAGGTTCAGAATTATGCCTTTTTTTCATAAACAGGTAAAATGTTGATTAAAATACAAATAAAATGTTTTGTAAATACATGTACAGACTTTAACCCTTGTTCCCTCTTCCAAATAACACAGAAAGTCACACACACACACACACACACACACATTCAACTGCATTGTATGTACATGACATCATCAAAAACTTATTTGACTGAGGAAACGATGAAATAATAGACATACTCCTCAAGAATACATTCAATAGTTGTATAAATTTGTATTTGAAAAGATTCCAATCAAATTCAAATTGTATCTAATTACAAACACACGATCGTGTACTTTGTGGATCTATACAACTACAGGTACAAGCCTGTTATTGCCATCTGAGCTTTAGATTTACTCAATTGCTTGTAGGTGGATAACTGACAAACAATTAATTTGTCACATTAACTTTCTTTTTGAACATTTTAAAATGTAAACCTCATGATTCCTACATGTAAAACAGTTTTTTCAAGGTTCTGAAAATGAATAATTAACGATCAAACAAATGCTGCTATTAATTGTTCACCAAAGACTAAAAACTCTTACAGCTACTAAAATAAAACTTGAAGATGATATGTGGCCTGTAACATAAAATATTAAATGAAACAATAGCACATACTAAAAAAAATACTGTTTTACAACATGCCTACAAGGTGAATGAAAATTAAACAGTTATTTCAATGTTTACATACAAGTAAAAGCAGTTCTTAAATCTGATAATTTATGCATTATGAGATAATTTCATCAGTACTGTACATTGGAGTTGAAAATAGCAAACTCTTTGTTTACAAAGGGAGAAACAAAACATACCATACAGGTATCTATGTTTGCACCACTGAACTCATTTTGAAATCATTCTACTAATTACACACTACATATAATACATGTACATGTACTAATTACTACAGCACCTACTGTCAAAAATGACCAAAATCATCATTTTCTCAACATGGTATTACAATATTACGTGAATCAATCATACATCAAACATAAATAATTATTTAAACACATATCAAATGAATGCAGCAATGGCAACAAGACAGAAAATTGATGAATTCTGTATTTCAATCTTGTATAACTTGTTTTTCCTCCTACACACTTTCCTCAAATATTCCACTAAAAATTTCAGTTGATAAAAAACATGAGGTATTGTTTGGTCAGATTTTTTTGTAACATGGAAAGTGCTTGTGGTTCACACACTCTTTGAAGCACACACACACATATATATACTACTGCTTTAAGGTACATTTACTATAACATGTACAAGTACAGGTACAAAAGTTGAAATGAGTTGAACGAAAGACTTTGGCAAAGACTGAATTGTATTTCAGCCATTGAACATGGCAGAGAGGTAGCTGTAATTATGTAAATTATGTCAAAAAATATTACAGTCCTTATACATTGTCCACATATATATAAACTACATTAAACTTAACAAAACAGGAAAATATGGTTGTACATGGAAAATGCTTGTGGTTTACACACTCTATAAATTAAAGCACACACATGTAGCATACATTACGTCTTCGGTCATGTGAACTGTCGTGGACCTAATAATCTATACAAGCTGCAAAAGAAATTTTGAAAATATCAAGTCAAAACTCCGACCATTTGTGCTGGGCCATTGCAGATATTCACTCCTAACAAAAAATATATGGCTGAGATGATTATGGTTTCTTCTTCATAAAAGCAGTGTCTTACACCCTATAGGCGATACAACCATTTTCACCAGGTGTATCTTGTGCGTAGTCAACTAAAAAGTTGCACGTCTCAATTTCCACGTTAAGTCAATGCGCACACCGGAGTTGGAACTTTCTCCCGATATAGAATGAGATTGAGACTTCTTTCTTTTTCCGCAGAAAACTAAAATCAATATTTTAACCCCAGACTGACATATATGACCGTTCAGATGATTGTTGATGATAATACTAAAGATATATTTACTATTACATGTTAAGTACAAAAGTTGAAATGAGTTGAATGAAAGCTCTTGGCAAGACTAAAATGTATCAGCCTTTAAACATGGCAAAGAGGTAGCTGTAAATATGTAAATGTCAAAAATATGATTTTCTTTATACAATAAATACGTACATGTATATATAACACACAAAATACCGGTATACCGTATCACATTGCTAATCAGTTTTTGAGTACACACATAAAGTAATCACATTTAAATGCATACTGTACTGATTTTAAGTTCTGTGTTTGAGGGTTCCTATGGCAAGACACTGATAAACTGTCCAATTTTCAGTATGGCAAGGCATTCAACAGTACATGTATAGGTGTGATTGTCCAAGATAACTTTAGTCAAACTTCTGGTTGACCATACATTCACAAAAGTTGAAAACTGAAAAGTCCTGTAAAAATGATGTCTACAATTGTGGTGTATACTTCCACCCGAATTGTGAGGCTAAGTGCAGTAGTCTTATTAATTCATAGAGCAAATTTGTGATACTGGACGTGATTTACAAAAAAATTATGAAGTTCGCAGACCTAACCTGCACATGTATGGGTATGGAAGCTAAAATAAGTTTACTGACCCAGTGGAACCACTGTACAATCTGCATAGGCGCACACTAGTATACTGGATGGGAAGTAGCACCCTCTGCCCGTTTGGGCATTAAGGAATCTAGAATTTCAGCCCACATGTACATGATACTTGCATGTTTGGAAACTACTGGCAAGTACATTTTATATTGCTGAATATTCAAGATTATTTTATCCTTTTTTCAGCAAGAAAGTTAAGATAATAAATATAATTGTTGTTTATGTTGTATATCAATAGACAACAGGAAAACTATGCGTCTGGCAGCATTCATGGACAAAGGCATGTCAAATTATGAAGTAAAACACCATGATCATGTTACTTTACATAAAACATGTACATATATGCCAGTACAAGTTCTCATGTACAGTAGGCTATCGTTTACAAAAACTGCACTGATCTAAAAGAAAAATACTTAATTATTTCTAAATTGTGTTTTATCAGTATTGCAAAAGCAAAATACAGTGTGTAGCAAGAATTTTTGACAAACGGGACCAGAAAAACTACTCATAATCTGATGATGTGTTAATGGAGTTCTGACAAGAATGCACTGTATTACATCATATACATGTACTACGTATAACTGTCCATTAAGCCTACTGATGAGGGGGGGAACATGATGTCCCCCCTTAAATATTTTTGATAATTCTGTGACAAATTTGTGACTTTTCTATTTGAATTCTTGTACAATTCTAAAGATAAAATTCATGAGAAATGGGTATACTAGTATTACCGGTATGCCACACTGCTTTCAATTTTGTGATTGAGTACAAATTCAATGAAAACTAATTGTTTTAAATGAAATTCAGAAAAGGCTTAACATTGTTATTACTCAAGAAATAAATTTGGGGCAAATCATGGTAAGACGATAAACTTGATTTAACAATATCAGAAATACATATGAAATTTGATGACGAAGAACTACATGAGGAACTTATTTCGCCACTTTCCAGAATGGAAAACATTATTTAAAATATTTCTGCCGAAAATTTAGTATTAATTTAAATAGCTATACGTTGAAAACAATTTCAATAAATTTGCATATTTAATTTTAATCAAGGTAAAAAAGTTCCAAAAAAAAACACACCTAACTACACAGACATATAGATGATGTTGTAAGGGACATGGTTTGCCAATTTTCTTCGCTACTGAAAAGGTGGGGGGAGGGGGAGGGGGGCTGTTTAGGGTTAATTCTCGCATGATTATTACATTGTATTAAATGTGTGTATACTAGTCTCTTCACGTGTTTATTTTTGGAGGTTGTTTAACAACCTCAGGACCTTTGGTGGTAGTGCCTTGTTGTTACCAAGACCTGCGAACTGGTGTTGGTAAAGTAGTAGGGTATTTTTACCATTCCGTGGATACTGCGTGGCATAGACATAAAAGGAGGCAAATGTAGCTGCAAAGCCCATTGAAATACGAGTACAGCTCGCTATTACTTCACCATCCATGGAGATATGCAGGTCTTTGGTATCCAGAGGGTTGCCGTGTATGATCATACAAGGGGTTGGCACCACAGGATCCTAAAAAGACATAAGAAAACAGATGGCCCTGTCACAAAACTATTGTCCTCGTCAAACTTTCAAAACCCCTAGTTAAGACTAACACATTAATAACTGTAGAAAAAAGAAACCCATACGTTTGTAACAGGAGACACTTTTTGTTTGTCCCAATGTTTCATAAATTCACTCAAGGCAAAAACAATCCTTTTATGAGCACTTTCCTACAAATAATTAGCTTTGTCTAGATCTCTCACACACCAATTGAAGGAAAAAAATTGACTGATCAACTCTGAAATCTCATCACACTTCACCCAAGTTACATTAATATCTGATAAGCCGTTCTCAAGTTATCATGGTAAAGACACCGATTATGGGGCCCCGTGATCTTTGACCTTTCAAACCCCAAATCTGATCAGTTCATTGGTGCCTTATAACCCTTACTTCACCCACGTTACATCAATATCTGATAAGCCATTCTTAAGTTATTGTGGTAACGAGCCCAAATCAGACATGTTTTAGGCCCTGTGACCTTTGACCTTTCAACCTCAAAATCTAATCGGTTCATTGTTGCCTCATGGTACATACTTGGTCCTAGTTACATCAAAATTTGGCCAGCTGGTCTTAAGTTCTCGCGGTAACGAGACCCGGTAACGGACGGACAATCCCAAAACATGATGCCTCTGGTAACTTCGTTACGGATCGAGGCATAATTTTTTTACCTTGCTGTAGTATGAAAGTCTGAAACAGCACATACAGCACTTGCATGGGATTGCCTGTCTCCTGGTTCATACATTTGGTGGAAAGTGGAAAGTATATGGCCTACAATATGAACAATATTTTGATACAAATAATTAGCACAGACTGTCACTCCAATACCAATTTCAATAGTTTCTTTTGTTTTGAGTTAATATTTCTTTTAAAATTTAATGCAAGATTACATTTTCCAAATGGGCTCTATACCTCAGAAGAACCAATTTGCATCAAGGCCATAAAGTAAAAACTAATGTCGCTGTTGTTCCTTTTCAGTGTACATACCTTGTTGATAACATACATCTGTTCCTTTTCTCCAAGCAAGATTGGGAGGAGAAGAGAACATGCATCCACAGTCAGTCCTATAAAAAAATTGAAGAGTATTACATTAATATCTGAGAGACGCACACATAAAAAATTAATCAAATCAGTAAATGCAGTTTTCTGGCCAAAAGACAATGTAGGACATACATGTATGCAGTAATGTAGATGAACATGTAACTTTTGAACATCATGATAGCGTTATATTCCAAAATAACTGTACCCAACAATCTGTAATATTTCCAGACTAAGTGCAATTTATTACCACAATGCTATTTTCAGTCTTTATGTGATACTGGGCACTCATGGCACTTTTGTATAATATGGTTACAACTAAATTTTGATACAGCAAAGTAAAACCATTATCACTAACGTCTATGGACAAAAATTTGGTTGCAATGAACAGTTACAGCAAATTCCCATTATAACAAAGCCATTTGGAAGAAAATACAAAGAAATGCTTTCCATTACAACGAAATAGAAATGAAGGTCACTTATGCATAAACAGCTACAAACAAAAACAAAAAAAGTTTGTACACGTCAACTATTCCAAGTCAAAAACATGTTGTCTCTGGCACCATCAGGTTCTAATGATTGAATACCTGTACAAACTTTTTCATAAATTGATCACCTAGTCTGCATTGGACAGTTGAACCCATGAACTAGTATGATATTCTTCAACTTTTTACCAAATTTAAAATCTAGATCTACTTTGATTTTATCCTACCATAAGTACAAAGAATTAAAAACAATTTTTAAAATTTGAATTACAAACCTTGTTTTTGTTTCTCCGAAGTGCATTCTTCAAGCAATGCTGTAAAGGAGTCAATTATGTCCGAGCAGTTGTTGTTCTTTTGAGCCAAGGCCATGATCCCATCTGCTACATCAAGAAAAAACTTGCACAGCGAAGCATGGACGTCTTTCCCACCAAACGCAGCCTGGAGTTCTCCCAAGAGCTTGAAGAACACCGGTAGAAAGAACAAGATAGAAAAAAAAAACTTGAGTGGAAAACTTCTAGTTTTAAGTGAACCAACAGCAATGAACGTGTGAAAATACAGCTTAAAGATATTTAGCCATCAGTTCCCCCATTTTCACGCAATTATTACTACCAGACGTCAGTTTGTATCCCTAACATTTAGATTACTTGAGAGTCGAGAACAATCCATTTTTCCCTCATATTTTCAGCTACATGTATATGTACTTGCCAACACTCAAAATTACACAAAAGTAGTACCCATTGAGTAAGGCAGCATCATCTTGGTTCTATCGTCAGTTGGGAAGCCATGCAATTATTCAATATCTCAATAATGCACTGTACTGAAATGATTACAATGGTGGTACATCCTACCTGTGTTTCGTTCTTCAAAATAGGAAATTCCTGCAGAATTTCTGCGACAGAATGCTGGGCAATGAATTCCATTCGGTATTGCCTCGTTCTCTCCATCTTGTCCTTCACAAGTGCCACATCTGGGTTTCTCCGGGCTGCCAACTGTTTTAAATCCCGCGTGTGTTGCTGCATGCTGACGGCATCTTCACCAGGTTGATTTGTCTGTTATGTAGAATTATATCACAATAATAACAGATATTATGAATAATACAACTTTAAAATCAACTTAAAAACATCCTTTCCTTGGTTGAAATTGTTAGTGTCTATAATGACAAATATAAGTCAAGTCACCCAGAAATTTAGATTAATAAACTTTTGACAGATGGAAATGCTCTGTAAATCAAACCCAGCAGGGTATAATGGACTCTTCACGCAAGTTATGACTTGGTGACATAAAAGATGCAAGCCTGGATCTTAACATTACTACAGAGACAGTGGAATGTCCAGTGGGCCCCACTTGTTTTCCTATACACAAGCATGTATGTGCGTGTTTGTGTGCATGCGTGCATGCATGTGTACACATATTTTCTTTCTGTTTTTAGCAACCAATTGAAATTTTGTAATAATATCCGTGTTCGTCTGCATTTTCGCTCTGATTTCAAATATTTGACTGGTTAAATGTCAGAGACACAGAGTATACTTAAGACTGCATGTCAAGAAATAAAACTGTTTCATTTGGATTCCAGTGAGGACATGTTCAGTATGTCATATATATTAGATAAAGTATCACACGTATAAGGGATAGATAACATACCTCTATGGAATCCCGTTTCACCCGTTTAACAGGGGAGGGTGGCTGATTCGGTTCAGCTGCAGTTTTCTTGTGCCCGTATATTTCCCGTTTCTTGAGCATCTGCTTGTCTTGCAAGGGAGACCGCTCGTGCTTGAATTTGTTAATCAAGGACTCCTTCCAGGTATCCTTCAATAATACATAAAAATCATTACGTAATACAAGCAACCACACAAACAAGAAACTTGCTTTCATTAAACTAGGGAATTAATCTTACTACAAGATGGAAAAACATGCTACTTATTTTATCTCACACATTCATTTTGATATTCAAACATTTGCATGAAGCCTCCTGCTTGATATCTACATATTCAATGCTGCTACAGTATCATGAAATTGAGCACGAAAAAAAATCACACATGTCAGTGCTTAACTATCGGTGATAATATATGCTGTTCTCGTCTCAAATGTTCAATTTAAAAATTACTATAGTGTACACATATTTTCACACAAATTAACAGCTCAGTTAACATGAGATTCTAGTTAACTTACATGTTACCTGTTTTTTTTGTTTTTATTTCATCACACTGTTCTACATTACAGTGTCCTACATGTACAGTGCACTCTCATTATAAAAAACACTGATATAACAAAATGTCATTATTTATAAAGAAATAAAATCTCTGGTCCCATATCTTGGATTTCCTTTGTAGTTTATTGTTTTTGCAACCCCGATATATAGAAATTTCATTATAAAGAACAAATTTCATGGGTCCCACGGACTTCTTTATAACGAGAGTGCACTGTACTACTAAATGTCAACAGTATAATGAAGCCTGTTCTAAGCAGCAATAGGTGTTTAGCAGGTAATTAACACCATAGACAGCACACACATGTGCGAGGAGGGTTCAATGATATGTAGGTTAGCCTGATTTCAAGTCTTAAACCTAATACAATTGAGGGTGGAGGAGCATATTTCAAGTTTATCATGACAGACTTTGCTTCCAGATTCCCAGTTCCAAATTATTTTCTAAATTAATTAGCATACATGCACATTTTCTGAAAATTGAAAACCAGACATGTATGGTCATGAAACGGTACATGTAAACTACAGACAAGTCACTGATCCATGGCTGAGACCTCAAGTGTGTGTGTATGTGTGTGAAGGGGTGGGGGCAATTTGACCACCACCCTTGGTGATTTTGTGCACTTGAAAAGCCTTCCTGGATTAGGTTAAACACACTTGTTGTATGTATTTGCAATGAAATAAAACCAGCTAGGCACATTTCAATGTACACATGAAAAATTGATACTTACATATCCCGAAGAATTCTGAGCCCTGTCCTTCAGTAAGGGAAATCTGGCAACCAGTGTACTGCACACTAATTTGTATTGTGATGGTGTAGGATACCTGCAAGTACATATATGTAAGCACAATTTGAAAATAGACTTAATGAATATTAAAATTAGCAATAATTTCGCTGACTTCACTGTGATTTGTTTTCTCGTATAATGTTGAAATGGTAAGCTGGTGACTATACAGGACAAGACTTTCAAGCAATTCAATTTATTGCAATACAGTTTCTTCCATTTTAATTAAAAGCCTTTCAATTCATGAAGATACAAAAACAAAAATAAGATGACAAATTAGCTATCATACTAGTACATGAAAGGATTATCAAGCATAATGCAAAAATGGTTGTTATATTGAAAACCTTTTGTTTTCCCCAAAATGGCAAGACTAGACCAACTGTTCTGTAACACCAAATTCACTGATCCGTTACCAATAGTTTGTAGCATTTGGTTTAATATTGCCCCACAATGACACTGTACCTGGTTTAAGATCAAATCAAATATGATACAGAAGGTAAACATTTTGAATGTAGTGACATTAATGTACCTGTAACATTGTATCTTCGCCTAACAAACATTAAAGTCTCTTAAAGTCACATTACATGTACATACAATGACATGTATGCTTTTGTTTACTGATCACACACATACAAAAAAAAATCAGCATAAAATAGCTAACCATGAGTGATAATTTTCCACACAATTCCACATTTGAGGTAATACAATTGCCAGATACTATGAATTCAAATAAATAGATCAATGTACTTACATGGTGCGTTGCGATACATCTTCATATAGTTTTTTAACTATCCTGGAGCGCCACTTTCTCTCCAGTACAATTCGACTGTCTTCCTTCAATAGGTTCCTCACATCAGCAGGCATTGTTGGTAGAGTGTAATTTAAATGCCAGTCGGTCAAGTCTGAGCCAGATGCACACCTATTCACAGGATTTCTAGAAAAGGAAAAAATAAGCTCATTACAGGCTTAGTGCACTCAGCGAATGATATATTTTTTTTAATGTAAAAAATTAGTTTACTTATTATCCCATCAAACTAATGGTGATCTGCAAGACAGCACCATGATCCCCATCCCCCCCCCCAAAAAAAACTTAAAGGTACATGACTGACCTAAATACAATACACAGTAATTACCCACAAGTTACATGTATCACCTTCATATGTACAGTACTGTACATTTATACATGTAAATGCCATGTACATGTATGTCAATGGATGTAGGATTTTGGTAAATTATAATGTCATCTGATATGATTTCTTCTCTCCCACAATCATGGACAGTCGACACATTGACACAGAGGACCTTTCTTGCGATACCTTCATGATATACACATAATCATCACATCAGTCACTGAGCATGCCTGTTACAATGGACGTGTACTGGCCTACACACCAGCCACATGATTGTGATTTGTGAGCACTTTTAAAGATACGAGGGCATGCCCCATGCCTCAGGTGTGATTATCCTGAACGGATGGACAGCGGTGTTACTATATCGCTCTCCTACTTTGTTGGGCGAGGGGATAAAAAAGCAATGATCAGGTACATTTTAATCACACCTTGCAGTAAGTTCACTGTGAAAAGGTGTAAACAATCATGATCATACGAAACCCCCCCCCCCTAAAAAAAAAAAAAAAAACTTAAAATAATAATAATAATAATAATAATAATAATAAAATAAAATAAATAAATAAAATAAAAAATCTGGGAAACACCACTGATATACAGTAGGTCTCATATGAAATTACACTTTTAAAATAGATTATTTTGTAAAGGCAAAACTTACTCAGGTGTCGGAGCTTGGAATATCTCTTCTTCATCTTGTTGCTGTTCCACAACATTGTTTTCTTGAACAAGAAGTTGTATCTTGGATTTGCTGGGTGGCATATTCTCATCAAAATCGATCCAATCCTCCCACTCCTCATTGTAAACCTGCATAATCGGAACAGTCATTTCTGGAAGCTTGAATGTCGTCTTCATTTTCTCTGTGAAACTCTCCATGTTGCAGTCATCCTCCACTGCTACTATTTTCTTGGATTGGTAGCATGATACATGGTAATGCAACATCCTGAAAACACAAATGCACAACAAAACAGTGAAAAATAAGAAGATGGTAGTAAAATACATGTACACATCACAGATGTCTACATACAAATTTTCTTGAATTTAAGTCAAAATACATGTTGGCCTACATTGAAAACATTTTCAGTTTCCATGCATGCATGGTCATGTAGATTACAAGTTGTGTATGACCTACATGTACCAGTTGGCATTATACAGTATGTACACATAGGTTTAGTGTGCTAATATTACAAACATCTTAACAAGGATGGTATAAAGTGCAATCGAGTGGCATTTTTGTGTAACACAAACGAAAATTTAGAAAAGGTTTAGTCATGTTTTCTCTTCAATTTCTTGGTAAAACATGTAACGTCATTCACATTTCATAAATAAAAGGAGTCAGGTAAATTAATGCCGCTTAGCATACGTACATGTATTGCCAATGAATTTTTTTAACCCACCCCTAGTCAAATAAAAGTGTACATTTGAGAATCTGGATTTTAGTTACCAGAAACTATGTATAATTAGATTACATATTGCAGTAAACATTTTAGAAAAGTACAGTGCATTCAAAAAAACATGTGCAAGTACAACAAAATTATACATGCAGGTACAGTACATACTAGGGAAGGGAAAAATGTTTTGCTTACTTTCATAATTTCAGATCCACTCCAGATCAAGTTCCTCAGTTCCAAAATACAATACTCATGTACAATACTTGTACATGTAGACTATAGCTGTAATGTCCACGAGGATAACACAGTCAGTGGCTGTACGTGTACAGTATATAGCTACTTCACAAGCTGATTGACGGTCCATACAAGGCAAGTAAATGTGCATGTATTGTACATGTATAACTTCAAACAGACTTTTGCAGAGTACATGTACATTGTTCCCGAACAGAAGTTGGGCCATTTCACGGTTTCAAACATTTCGCTTTTGAAGTTGCTTGCTCTTCAAACCTATCTGTATAATTGATCCAATACTGTAAGAAATACTAGTGTATGGCAGCAGACCTACAGTTAAACACAATGGACATTGATTTCTTCTTCGTAGGACATTACTCTGAAAATAATATCTCCATCTATTATTGCTAATTATTTCTAAAATATGTACACGTATTACCTGCATGACAGATATTAATGGTATTAATATTAATTTAAAGATATTTGTATCACACGCATATCTACTCAAAAGAGTGCTCAAGGAACTTTGTACAACTACAATACTCGATAAACAATAAAATCCATTACATTATAAAATTAAGCCTACATGTAGCACCATGGACCTACATGTTGTAGGTCCATGGTAGCACCACCCACAACTCCCAGCTCCACCCGGGTGGGATACGATAGCCTCGTGCTGCTCCATTCACTATTGAGGGATACTCCCAGTCAGCACACAACTCACAGGAGCTCTGTGCAATATTACATTATTTCATTTTACATTATTACTGTCCATTTCAATTTACATGTATATATTATACTTGTATATAAAAGAGTAAAGACTTTTTGCATAGTGAACAAATTGAGAGTTAAAATTTCTTAAAACTCTTTACACTGTACATGCTGAATAATGACAATTGTTCTTCTTTTCCTATTTTCCATGAATTTTTCCTTTCTTATTGCAGTATTGACAATGGTATATAGTAGATGTTACTTAATCACATTAGCTACAGACCCTTGTGTCTCCTGTACAAAAACTAACAGAGAATAATAATGATTATTCAATTTAATTGTATGATTGTACATAGATGCAACATCCGTGTGCAAAGGGGAAAGGGATTCTCAAGGGTATACTGTACTATTCCATTTCCATAATTTTGGAGCAACATACGCTCTCATTTCATTTCTGAATCAAAGAAGTTTAGCCTGACCAACAAACTTAACTTCAGAATTCTCAATATTCGTAATTCCCAAATATCTGCAGAGAATCTAT
>JZLH01S0133327.1:0-12801 GCA_001188425.1 Eucidaris tribuloides
ACCGTTGAGGGCAATATTGCTGTACCTTCCAGGGAACCATAAGCCATTATCTACAGAGACTTCAGTGGCTAAAGGGTTAAGAGGGATAAAAAACACACTGGTTGAAAGATATACCAATGGATACACCATCTGTAGTGTATTTTCTGGCTGGAAGGAATTATCTTTAATTTGTTTGCTTATGCTGTATCAAGCATGAACATACAAGCATTTTGTTTCTCTCGAGCCCTGATAGAAATAGATTCCAGTGAAACTACACATCAGATTTGTCTATCACAAGGCATACTGATGGAAGTTATTTTATAATGAGTAAACTTTTGACTACAACATTTTCACAGTAGAATCCTTGCACAGATTACTTGATTCTAGAATAGTTTCACCCCAAGTTAAAGACTACCCCTAAATCATGTCATTTACCTTCATGGTCATGACAGAATTGAACTCGATACAAAGCTAGTTGTGCCTGCATATTTGACCATGACAGCAATTTCTGATTGTATGACAAAGAGAAGACATTTGACCACAAAATTTTCACAGCAGAAACTGTGAACAGTGCCCCTGATTCTGGAACCATTTTATCCAGAATTGAAAACTGCCTCCAATCTTGTCATCTCCCTTTAAGACCAACGATAAAACTACTTCAGAGTTTTGTCATGAAGTTTCCATTTGATTACATCCTTTGAATTTTCATTTTTAACTCCTATCTGTTTATATATTGATCTTGTCACTTTCTGCAAGCATTTCTTCTTTTATATGCAGCATAGAGACTTCTATATGAATGTGATATATGCAAGAGACTTTTATATTGATGTGCTATGTGCTAAGCAATGTGACTAATCTACTGTAAATACAAAATTACAAATATGAATCTTTTTCATGACAGTAATCGAGTGAAAAACTGCTAAAATTGTCCAAGCTATGTCTCTCATTGGCACTAAATCCATTAAAATCAGGAATATTTGAATGAATAATAGTAAATAAAATGATTTCTTTATAACTGGTTGGCTAACAGCTGACCATGGCAAGCATACACTGGCTGCCCACGTGTACGACTACAATGTCCAAATATGTAAAAGACAAAAAGTTTCCCACACAATTTTCACTGTTTTCTTATGATTACTGCCCAATAATCCTTGAAATGTGGGCAGGTTTACTTGTATTTAGCTTGGATTGTTTGTGGGTTATCTAGCTCACATAACGATTCTTTTGATGCAGATTAAGGGCATCTTGAATACAGTAATACAGCATTGACATCATGGTATGATTAAAAACTACATGTTCATGTATACACAAAGGCAAGTGGAAACAAGACATTTTGGGGATGAAAACAGAAATGTTGTACGCAAACAAATTAATCTTATTGCCATAGAAAATCGAGGTAGGTGTACACATATAGACAGACAGACACATGCACACACACACACACACACAACACACACACACATTCACACACACACACACAACACACACACACACAGCACACATCACACACACACAACACACACACACACACACACAAACACACACAAACACACACAACACACACACACATAATATACACACATGAAAGGTTTGTATAGGAAATTTATGGTCAAGTGTGCCAGAATTTTCCTTTACTAATCATGTAGTAAACACTCCGAACCATCATTTTACTCCAGATACTGGTATATGAAGAATTGCACACTCAGTCATACAAAGGAATTGATGAGAAAAAAATATACAAGCATGCACAAACACTAGTAGTGGGGGAGATGATGTGATAGTGATAAGTATGTAACTATGAAACTATTGCTAATGACATACATTCAAACTTACATGTGCATGTACATTTAACAGTGCTGTGCCTACACCATGTTGTTGTTGTTGTTAGCTTACTTGATATTTGCCATGATAGATAGGAATGTCTGTACTCAGCAACTTAATCCATTGGGAATGTACTAAGGTCTTGCATTCCTGAAAGACACACAAAATATGATAAGTGAAAGTTATGAAATTCCTTTTCAATTGTGACAGCGTTTCAATGAATAAACCCCTAATGTGTGTCAGGTATTCCGCCACAATACTGCAAAAAAACAGATTCCCCAACATACGAAGAGGAAAATATACCCTGAACTCCTAGTCAAGAAAAAAAAAATCTTGGGAAGACATATGATTCGAAAGAAATGGAGGCCTTTCCCACCATAGATCTGATATTCTTTTTTTTCCCACCTCCCTGATTAGTGAACATTATGTGATGTGGATGATCACCAAAACGACGTGATAACATTGAAATAGAAATTGCTTCTCTCCTTCAATTGCTGAGAGAAAGGAAGAAAAATGTCTCATATATGAGATCCTAATGATTTGTTCTCCCCCAAAATTTAGCAATTTTGCAAACTTAGAAACAAGCTTCTGACGAACATTAGCTAAAGCATTTGTTTCAACTCGATTTGAAATGTGTGGTTGTCTGATTGGGACATTAGGATAGAAATAGACACCAAAAGAGAATACTGTAAAACACTATACTGCCCCCCCCCCCAATGACAAGAGGGCATAAACTGACCTTTTAAAAAAAAAATTGAGTATATAGTGCAGAACAAAACAAATATTAATTAGAAGTGTCCCTTTGTCTCATAATCTGCTTGTCAAAATGACACTGAATGGGGCTTTACGTGTTGAAAAAATACATTTTGCTCAATATCTCAAAACACCAAAATGTCAGTTATGCCTCTTGTCATGGGGGGGGGGGGGGCTAGTATAGGACTACTTTCGTGACACGAATCTTTCACGAATAGGAGTCAACATTCATTTTGTGTGCATGAAACTTTCACGAAATCACCGACCATGAACAAAAATCAAATGTAGTGATATTGCTATGAAGAAGCATGTGGGCATTTTGTTAAAAAAATATATATCTCGAGTCATTGACTCGTACAGTACACAATCTTGTATTGGCCTTCAAAAAGATGTGTAACGTTAGACACAATCTTGCGCATGCATTTTACTTTCACGAATCTCGACTTCTCGCGAAATTCGCGATTTATGCTTGTGAAAATTTCTGGTTTTACAGTATGCTGTGATGGCCCACCTGTAATACATGTACATGCCATATGTGTTGTGAATGGCTACTTGAAATTGTTATTGTACTTGACATGCATGGGAAGTTATTATTTTATATGCAGAGCTTTTCAAACACACATACTGCACATAGAACAAGGGACTTCAATGTGCATTAGGGTGTACAGAGAATTTTTCGTGATTTGTGTACACAGAATATATTACAGGTGTCTTGGCCCTCTATCACATTCTCTTTCAAAGATTTACATCTGGACAAAAAATTTAAATGATTGTGCCCATATCAAACCACTCACAAGTGAAAGTGTATGTACTATAATATTATATGTGCTAGACTTTAAAGATGCATTGCACCATTTAAAGGCAAAAGTCCAAATTAACTATCAAAGATCTTCTCTTAATTGCTACTGAATTGTTCAAATAAACCTATATTATTATTATTGGGGCATACTTTGTGCTTTAGCAGTTTTTAAAATAAAATATTAGGAGTAGGCCTATATCCAAAATATCGTCCTGTAAATTTATCTAAATAATAAATAATTAACTGATAATAAACTTATTGATATTGTCTATGAATCCACCTCACAGCTGGATTTCAAGGGGTATACTTTAAATAAGGTTCAATAGTTTGGGGGTTTACTTTCTACTTTTAGTATTATTATACCTTGATCCATTCAAATGTCTGATACTGCATATTGTATGGCATACACTAAATACATTTTCAGAATGTCTAGATTTCACTTGACAGAGTCAGTCATACACATACATGTAAATGACATAAATTATACATTTTACTGTTGTTTTTTTGTTCACTTACTGCCATTACAAAGTCCAAATCTGGCTACCAATAATACACTGGTGTTATAGTGTTTGAACATTACAATCTTATGCAAACAAGTTTCATTATTTAACAATGTTTATTTGCTGTGATCATAAAGTCAAAATTCAAGTTATACTACATGTGTTCACTAATAAAATGTTGTGGAAACAAGGTACTCAACAAAAGCAAAGCTTTGGTTCTGTTGTTGGCTGATGTGCAAAGCAACAGTTTGTTATTGCAGTATGGGAAGTGAAGATAACAGATGTAGTCAGAATCATAACTCCTAACCCAATATTATCAATAATTCTATAACTAATGAAAATGGTTATCCTGACCCTAACCTTACCCTAACCCTGAATGAAAATGGGAATAGGCAATAGATATGATTTCCAAATACCATACTGTACCACAATCAAAATACACAGTCTTACTTTTCTACAAAATACATGTATGGTCATTGGTCAATCTGAAATAGTGCAGCAGGTCTACAAACAACCCCCTTTTCATGGTATCATCTGGAAATTTATAAAGAGACCCCCCTTTAAATTATGGTTTGTGAATCAAGGTTCCTACACCTCATAGGTTCACACTGGTATCTCTGACCTCCTACCACAAATTTCAAACAAGGGTAGTAAACTTAGAAAAAATTCATGTACCTAACTTTACAGACTGTGTATTAAACCAGAACTCAGCCAACTCCCATGGATTTCCACTTTGGTATCTCTTTGTTGCCCCTCCCATTGACCGGCGGGGGGGGACTTGCGATAATTGTGTGATACCTATGTGCGCGTTGAGACCCCCATTTTCAGCCCAAATATCCTTCCAGAGGACCATACAACAATTTCAGACGGCACAGAAAACGCCAGAAATTTGTGTTTTGTAGTTCGGCAGCCAATAGCATTTTAAGGTTTTCATGAAGCCTTACTCCAGTTTTCGGAGACCCCCATTTTTGCTCAGCCCATTCCAAGAGCCTCCGATTTCGAAGACTTTGGTGGGCACATAGGTATCAATTGTAAGTCGAGTGGCCCCTCCCCCCCCCCCCCCGACTCTCCACAGCCACAGAGAACAATTCAAGAGGGAAGTCAATACTGATCTATTTGTTACATACCAATTTGTTTTAATCACACATTAAATTGGTCTTAACATCGAAAGCAAATTAACACATTGCACAAGGTTTACTAAGTCTTGGGCCTGTTTCAAAAGCTGCACACTATGGAACCAGAAACCCCCTGTCCCAAAAAATGGTCTGATTAACAAATACATTGACATGTTCCACATTGCTTGCTTCACTTTATCATCTTTACTTCCTCACATCTTTCCCTGAAAGATTCTCTCTTCACTTTAAAACATTTGTCTCATTGCAATTATTCCCAAGTCCTGATCAATCTCTATCTCATCCAACACTGTTTGAGAGCGATGTCACCTTTTTTTCTTCATCTGATGTGTAAGTTTGAAGATTTCCTTTCTTACCACTGAACAGTGTGTAAGACTCACTGCTCCATGCATGCTAGGCTTTCTTATCAAAATTGCTGTGTTTTATTTTAAAATAACTCCCTCATACACATATTTTTTACATATCAATCCTCATTTTTTGCATCCTTCCCTCTTCTTCTATAGGACAGCTTCATTTGCCTTTGACTGCCCTGTTTCAGTTGCATGTTCATCATGTATCTGTTTGGTTTTCATTGCAGGTATAATATTCTAGGCCTCTTCCACACATGCCTTGCATTTGTTCTAGAGTGAAGAATACCTTCCCTTTATGTTTCCAATCATTTTTAAGGTTATTAAGTCTCTCTAACCCTCCGCATCATTAACTAATATTAAAAAGCTCATCCCTTTCTAACATACATTGAAGCCAGCATTTTCTGTTTCTTTGCTTCTTCACACACATTGCCCAGCAAACACTTGTATTTGCTGATCATTACTGTAGGTATCTCTTATCAAAGAGATGCAGCTAAAGCTGAGCCTCTCTACATGTATCTAAGAACAAAATTTGTGTCCCCTCACAGTCCTAGAATTCAGTCCCAACACTATTGAAGACGTCAAAATATCTAAAAACTGTTTTATGTCACATCCAAACAAATTTGAAAAGTCAATCTTATAGGAAGAATGAGTTTTTATAATTTCACTGTTTGAGAAAAATCGGTAATTTGGATTTTTTTGATAGGCGTTATCTTTATAGTTGCTGAATGCTGTAGTAGGCCCCTATAGCAGTGATATAACATCATTCGACAGCAATCCAAAATGCTATGAATGAAAAGTCAAAACTACAAAGGTATACCACTGACCTGGGTGCAAGGTAGTGGGGAGAGGTTTAGTTTTCCTCTTTCTTTAGTAGGATAAACGTAGAAACAGAACACACGAAAGAAACGACACCAAGGCCGTACATCATCGATATACAGCTACGACTACAGAACCAAAACATACGTACATAACACCGGTAACCACGTCGTAAATAAACATAATTCCGAGGAGGAAAAGTAAACATGTTTAGGGAACAAAAAAATATCAAACTACCCCATCTTACAAAAAACAATCCCTTTTAGAAAACAAAAACAAAAAAATAAATAAATGAGGAAAGGTTCAGAACAACATTTCGTGGACTGATTTTTTTTTTTTTGGAGGGGGCGGGACAAAGTGTCTCATCCATTTTTCTCGCATAGTGCAGTTTTCTTTTGGAATTAATAACATTTATTTAATTTATTTTTTTTCTTGTTACATTAATTTGCACATTAAACATTTTTTTTTTATCTTTCACAACTTGATGAAAAAACCAAAATCCCAGGGTATGCCTCACAGATAGATGCCGAAGTGGTATAATCAAAGCTGAGGGATAATATCCTGAACTATTTTATGGTGAGAGAAGCATTGCATAGCAGTTTTGAATTAAAGGGCAGTGAGCATGATTAACGCTTAGCACCAGAAGCCGCCGAAACGCGCCCGTCCGTAAAATGTGCTTTAGTATCCATTGTACACCCGTAGTTCACTATGAAACGCCCAAAAACGCCCCGGTCTTATTTACTCCCTAAACGCCAAACCGCGCCGTTCCGTAATTGCGTCTAGTAATACATTGTACGACGCCCGTCTTTCGTGAGCCGTTGTGAGTGCTAATATTGCTTGTACCTTCCAGGAACGCAAAGCCATTATCTAACATAGATCTTCAGTGGCCTAAAGGGGTTTAAGAAGGGATAAAAAACACACTGGTTGAAAACTATTACCAATGGAAACAACCATCTGTAGTTGTATTTTCTGGCTGGACCAGGAATATTCTTTAATTTGTTTGGCGTATGCCTGTATCAAGCATGACATACAAAGCATTTTGTTTACTCTCCGAGCCACCTGATAGAAATAAGATTCCAGTGAAACTACACATCAGATTTTGTCTATACACAAGGCAAATACTGATGGAAGTTATTTTATAATGAGTTAAGACTTTTTGACTACAACATATTTCACAGTAGAATCCTTGCACAGGAATTATTGATTCTATGAATTAGTTTCACTCCCAAGTATATATACTACCCCTAAATCATGTTCATATTACCTTCCATGGTCATGACAGAAATTGGAACTCGGATACAAAGCTTATTGTGGCCTGCATATTTGACCATGACAGCAATTTTCTGATTGTAATGACAAAGAGAAGACATTTGACCACAAAAATTTTCACAGCAGTAAACTGTGAACAGTGCCCCTGATATCTGAACGGCATTTATCCAGAATTTGAAAAACTCCCTCCAATTTGCTCATCTCCCCTTTAAAGACAAAGATAAAAATACTTCAGAGTTTTGTCATGAAGTTTCGCATTGATTAACATCCTTTTGAATTTTTCATTTTTAAACTCCTATCTGTTATTATTGATCTTGTCAACTTTCTGCAAGCATTTCTTCTTTTTATGCACATAGAGACTATCTATATGAATGTGATATATGCAAGAGACTATTTATATTGATGTGCTATGTGGCTAAGCAATGTGACTAATCTACTGTAAATACAAAATTAGCAAAATATGAATCTTTTCATGACGGTAGATCGAGTGAAAAACTGCTAAAATTGTCGCAAGCTAAGTCTCTGCATTGGCACTAAATCATTAAAATCAAGGAATATTTGAATGAATAATAGTAAATAAAATGATTTCTTTATAATCGGTTTGCTAACGAGCTGACTCATGGCAAGCATACACTGGCTGCCCACCGTGTAGGCGACTACAATGTCCAAATAATGTTAAAGACAAAAAGTTATCCCGACATTCAATTTTCATGTTTCTTGTATGATTAGCTGCCCAATAATCCGTTGAAATTGGGCAGCGTTTACTTGTATTTAGCTTGGATTGTTTGTGGGTTATCTAGCTCACATAACGATTCTTTTGATGCCAGATTAGTGGCATCTTGAGATAACAGTAATACAGACATTTGACATCTATGGCTAATGATTAAAGAACTACCATGCTTCATGTATACACAAAGGCAAGCTGGAAACAAGACATTTGGGATGAAAACAGAAAATGTTGACGCAAACAAATTAATCTTATTGCATAGAAAATCAGGTAGTGTATCACAATATAACTAACAACACATGCACACACAAACACACAAACACACACATCACATTAACTACACACACACACACAGATCACACACACACACAGCACACATCACACCACACAACCACACACACACACACACACAAACACACACAAACACACACAACACACACACACATAATATACACACAAGTGAAAGGTTTGTATAGGAAATTTATGGTCAAGTGTGCAGCAGAATTTTCCTTTACTAATCATGTAGTAAACACTCCGAACCATCATTTTACTCCAGATACTGGTATATGAAGAATTGCACACTCAGTCATACAAAGGATTGATGAGAAAAAAAGTTACAAGCATGCACAAACACTAGTAGGGGGGAGATGATGTGGTAGTGATAAGTATGTAACTATGAAACTATTGCTAATGACATACATTCAAACTTACATGTGCATGTACATTTAACAGTGCTGTGCCTACACCATGTTGTTGTTGTTGTTAGCTTAGCTTGATATTTGCCATGATAGATAGGAATGTCTGTACTCAGCAACTTAATCCATTGGGAATGTACTAAGGTCTTGCATTCCTGAAAGACACACAAAATATGATAAGTGAAAGTTATGAAATTCCTTTTCAATTGTGAAGTCGTTTCAATGAATAAACCCCTAAATGTGTGTCAGGTATTCCGCCACAATACTGCAAAAAACAATTCCCCAACATACGAAGAGGAAAATATACCCTGAAACTCCTAGTCAAGAAAAAAAAAAATCTTGGGAAGACATATGATTCGAAAGAAATGGAGGCCTTTCCCACCATAGATCTGATATTCTTTTTTTTCCCACCTCCCTGATTAGTGAACATTATGTGATGTGGATGATCACCAAAACGACGTGATAACATTGAAATAGAAATTGCTTCTCTCCTTCAATTGCTGAGAGAAAGGAAGAAAAATGTCTCATATATGAGATCCTAATGATTTGTTCTCCCCCAAAATTTAGCAATTTTGCAAAACTTAGAACAAGCTTCTGACGAACATTAGCTAAAGCATTTTGTTTCAACTCGATTTGAAGATGTGTGGTTGTCTGATTGGGACACTTAGGATAGAAATAAGACACCAAAAGAGAATACTGTAAAACACTATACTGCCCCCCCCCCCCCAATGACAAGAGGGCATAAACTGACCTTTTAAAAAAAAAATTGGTTATATAGTGCAGAACAAAACAAATATTAATTAGAAGTGTCCCTTTGTCTCATAATCTGCTTGTCAAAATGACACTGAATGGGGCTTTACGTGTTGAAAAAATACATTTTGCTCAATATCTCAAAACACCAAAATGTCAGTTATGCCCTTGTCATGGGGGGGGGGGGGCTTGATTGGTGGTTCTGTTCAATTTTTACGTCTTTTGACTCAGTTTATAATAAAAAATTAACATGTGATAAAAAGTCGACTATTGCGTTCCGCTATTCGGAGTCGCGACTCCGTGCAGGCAGTCGCGACTACGACTTTTCGCGACTTAGTCAAGCAACACTACCCAATATTATCAATAATTCTATAACTAATGCAAATGATCATCCTGACCCTAACCTTACCCTAACCCTGAATGAAAATAGGAATAGGCAATAGATACGATTTCCAAATACCATACTGTACCACAATCAAAATACACAGTCTTACATTTCTACAAAATATGGCCAATCTGAAATAGTGCAGCAGGTTTACAAATAACCCCCTTTTCATGGTATCATCTGGAAATTTATAAAGAGACCCTCCCTTTAAATTATGGTTTGTGAATCAAGGTTCCTACACCTTACAGGAAAATAAGTTCTAGGACTTTTCCATTGTAAAATATTAAAAATCCATGACTACTTACTAAACAATACATAATAAACTAATTGTTTTGTGATCTTTGGCGAAATAATGGTATTTCAAAACACATACAAAGACACAAGAAATTAAGAAATATTATTCTTCATGTCTTTTCCATGACTTTCTGGTGTTTTTCTATCTATTTGAATGACTTTTCAAGGCCTGCAAAATACATTTTAAAATTCCATGACTTTTTCAAGGTATTCCAAGACCATGGAAACCTTAGTGAATTGTTTACAGACAGCATGAAACTGAATTTCAGAATGATCATCAAAGCATACTTGTGGTCAATGGAGATCAACCCCTCCCCCATACTTGAAGATAAAACATAACAAAAGGCACAAGTAATTTTCTCGCAATTAACTGAAGACTGAAGCGATCCTGTTACATATTACATTTTCAACACATTTTTTTACAGGTGGTACGCTATGTTTTCTAGATGTGAAGAATTTGCTTTCTAAATGACCACTACATGTACGATGAAGACAGCATTTTAAAATTATGATTGATGTACAGTTTGCGTGACTAAACAATATAACCCTACACACATGCCACGTACACAAAATGAGGACTTTGCTTGGTCTAGATTCTAGACCTATTAGAAGGCTCAAAATTAGTGACTGTCAAGACTGCACAAGACAAAAAAAAAAATTGGAGTAACTAAAATTTGAAAAATTGTGAGTCTGGTTTTCCCTGATAGAAAACATGAAGAAAATTGAATTTTTCAGAATTAAAAAGTACAAAATAGGCCTACTTCATATTTTTAAATATCAGTGACTTAAATAAATTGTTTTGACAAAATAGTCTTGAATGTTTTCTCACTACCTATATCAGTGGCAGGCTGTACTGTACAGTACATACTATGGTAAACAATCTATAATTGAGTGAAACCCCCCCCCCCCCAAAAAAAAAAAAAAAAAATAATAAATGAATAAATAAATAAAAATTAATTATTCATTTTCATATCAAGAAAATAGATATCTTGGTCTTCAGTCATTACTCATTACACTTCAAAAACAATGACGGTTTTTGATGTCATTTTGCTGTTTTTAATTTTTTTGGTCTTTTACATAGAAAATTTGAAGGAAAAAATAAAAAGGAAAGTTATCTAAGGTGTCATTTACATTATAGGGAAGCTTCACAACAATCTGCCCTTCAAATATATTCTGGACTAGTTGTAATAATCATAACAGGACAAAAACTTTTGGAACCAATTCTTCCATCATCATTGCCACAAAATGAAAGTGTCTGCTAATGCATTCACTACAAATATTTATCTACAATTATCTCCTTTGAATATTAACAAAGTAGTCTTAATTTTCACTTGTATTTCTCAAAATTTCCCTTTATTGTGGATAGAACTAAATTAACCATAATTGTTACAATCTACAGCTCTTCCTTTTCTAGTCCGCTAAATCTGACATGTCTGCAAAAACCCTATGAAACAATTTTGACAAACCACCCTCCGAGAAATGACAAAATTATTCAAAACAACAGACTGTTGCGCATTCTGATTTGACCAAGCCTATTCTTTCCAGGGACCATTATTATGACAAGCAAAACAAGAACAAAAGATTTACAAGACAGATTTACAAACACAAATCGAGGCTATAAACTACTGCCATGTTGCCCAACCTGTCCTGTGTCCGGTACTGAATTTCCAAGAATACTGCATTTTGACAAAATCTGATTAGAGACACCATCAACATCTATTGCATGATTGAACACAAAAAAGTTACCTACCTACATTGCAGGGATGGAGGACTTGAGGCCGGCCTCGAGGCTGACTTTGCAAGTCCTCGGCCTCATAATCCCATGACTTGGACTTGGCTTCGGCCTTGTACCATGCGGCCTCGCTGTTGTGTTGTGTTGTGTACAATAACGCACATCCAGCCCACATATTTGTTTGTGTTTTACTTGAAAACACCACATGACATGATAATCCCAGAAATAAAAAGCATACCCCCCCCCTTTTGGGGGGAGGGGGAGTGGGTGAGGGGGAGCAGCAAAATCGGTCAACAGTCAATGAACTACAAGTACATGTAGGGAGTACTAATCAGTCTACTATGATTTGTGTATGTATGTGAATCTCAACACAACATATCATTTTACACAAGTGCAGTACGAAGAACCCCACAATACTCAGCAAAATAGAACGAGCTGATCTTGTTTGGGTTTGTGTAATTTTGAACTGTTATGGACACAGATCAAATTCTCACAAATATGCATTATTCAAGATTGCACTGCTCATTTTTTGTTTCCAAACTGGTACATGTGTCCTAATAGGATCCACATAGAAATCAATTAAAAATATGAAAAGCACTGGAGCAACAAATTTAATGCTATGTTGTCAAGCAATAACATCAGCAGGTAAACTAGACAAATCTGCAGCCTTCACATCAATATCAGGTACACATGTGATGTACCTCATCACTTCATTGGTAATATAATCTGACTCTACTCTAGGTTTGTTTCCAAACTGGCAAACCAAATTTCCCCAGGGGGGCCAGTGTCATTACAAGG
>JZLH01S0133360.1:0-15659 GCA_001188425.1 Eucidaris tribuloides
TTTTTTTCTTTTTGCTATGGTGTATTTTCTATGACAAAATAAATTTCCATTTTTAGATCAAGTTTGAAATGGAAAAACATGGTTTTCAGCAAACAGAAAAGATCATTTTTGAACAGAAAATCACTGTCTCTATAGATGTTTTTGCATCTCAGTTCCTTGGTATTTAAATCAATTCATGTTCTGCCTTGTCCATACTCTAAAACCATCAAATTTTGCCACTCAATTATCCACTCAGATCTAAATGGTAATTTAGCACTGCCAAGACCAAGAACGAATTCTGCCAAAAGACCATTTCTTAAAGAGGTGCTGAACAATACAATTCCCCCTCCTGATTTGACTTCCCAGTTCATTAATTCGTTATCGGTAGAAAGTTTGAATTCCTTTATTCCAAATTCCTATTGAAACTTTGTTTATTGAATCTCCGCCAACTTTATAAATCTTTTACTGCATGTCATGCTTAACCTTGTGTTTTTCTTTCGATAAAACTAGCCATTGCAATTACCTACGTGGTATTGGCATGGTACCTCATGATAAACAGCCATGTCTTATGTAAACGAGGCAGAATGGGCGTATCCTACATTTTCGATCTTTTTTAATATACATGTATGTCTTCTCAGTGTTGTTTGTAAACAGGTGTATTCTTAAGTAAATTATCTGTACATTATAACGTTTTTGAATTCGTGAATAAATAAAAACATAAATTAAATTCATTTTTTTTACCTTTTGTTTGTTTTTTTTTCAGCCATAATATCCATAGGTATTATTAGCAATTTGCATTAATTTTTGCACAAAATCATATTTTGAGCAATTTTGGTTCTGATATGCATAGTCTAATTAGTAAAAAGTTGGGGTCGTCTTAACAATATGCCCGATTTTTGCAAAAATCGGTGTCAAAGATTGAAGACATGGCGGAGCTGCGTCCTGTGGGTTAATGCATTGTCCCACCTTCTGCGGTATGAGTGACAAGATTATATTGCGCAACATGCATCCACACTTCACCAACAATGATCCAGAAATCTGACGACTATCATGTAGTCTTTCTTTGAACAATTATTGTTATTTACAGAGTCTCCCATTTGAGAGGACTCAGTGAAATCAGAATGTATTCAGATTCGTCGGACCGTAGCGTGGTGAATATGGAGTTGGGTACATGTCAAATTGCCTCGCGGAATGACAGACAACTAGACGCAGCCCAGGCAAGCGGGGCGGGCGCTAACTGCTGATGCAAGTGACCACTCGCCTGTGTATATGCACGGAAACCAGCTGACATAGTCACGACATGTTGATGTAAAAATATGTTCAGTACTGATGATATCATACTTCAAAATTACCAAAAGGCCTAAAACCACATAAGTTTAAGCTGAATATACATTACTAACCAACAGTTATTTCCAGTCACCGTGTTTGTGGTATTGTTTACAGTTCCGCCTGACATTTGCTCCGACGATTATTTCATGCACTACCCTGACCTTACCTAACCCTAACCCTAAACCCTAACCCTAACCTGACCGTAACCTTGACCTAACCGCATTCTGAAACTAGAAAGCCAATGGCACTATCCAAACTCTTTGTCTTCTCAGAATTGTCCACCGGAGCAATATGTCGCTGGCGAGCAAATGTCGGTACCATTGTTTTACATCAGTTTCGGGGCATCGTCTTCCCTGCCTTGCACGTCTGGGTCCAAACCCAATAGCAAATTTGTTTAGTCATGAAAGGTCCGAGTCAGACAGGCCAAAAACAACAATAATAATGAGAACCCTGCTGCTAGGATGGAATGGTAGTGCAAAAAACGATAATTAAACCTCATTTTCAGGATATTATGTGGAGCTTCTGAGGTTATGGTAGACCTGTACTGTGCACGTTTTGCTTTGTCCGTTTTGTTTAAACCACAGCATCCCCTCAAGAAGAGTGTGAAGCGATGAGGAGTTCTCCGATGTTGATAGGGTCCTGGCCTCTACATTGAGAGCTTTCCCAGTGTTGTTCTTCTTCTTCATGTTTTAAGAAGACGTACTTATTAGAATGAAACTGCAACAACAACAAACCTAGGTCTTATTTCTCCAAACTCTTTAAATTTTTGTAACTTCCCTTTCAAGATAGATTCAGTTACCCTTGGGGTAGAATCTTTCAACGAGGGATGACGTCATGTCAAGTGGTTGACCGTGAAGGGAATGTATTGCACATTTCAACACAGCATTATATTGTCTTCATTTATACTGCGTCACAAGTGTTACTTTTGGGACAAGAGTGTTGTAAAATCATAACCTTACAATTCATGCAAAGATTGACTGAAAAGTTTATCATAATTTCTGGCTTTCTTTGAAAACTTTTGTCCGCTCATTCCGAGGGGTTTAATTCATAAGCTGTAATGTTCTCCACGTACCATATATACTATCCCATTGCAGTAAACCATAGTGCTTCTCTTGCGATATTATCATTGTTTGAGAAAAAGAAACTGCCTTAAAGGAATAAACTCTTTTAATTTCCATAATTTGTTGTTTTATTTATCTAGTTACCAACTTTGATTTCAGACTTGTATTTGCTCATGCATTTATGTTTGGGTTGTGCGTCCGCACTTTCTTCAGGAAAAGATTCTCAGTACCGCTGAGGCGATTTAAGGAAAAGGTAGACCAACAGGATTGGACCACTAGGCCAAGGTTCAGAGGTCAAAGGTCAATGAGCTTATACAAAAAGCCATTTCTGCATATAACTTCAGTGAGAGTGTTCACTGTGTGTAATTTGGCAGTTAGGTGTACAAAATAAAAGACAAATACAGTGTGTCCCAGAAAAAAGGACACGAGTTGATGAGGATATTTCATATTTTAAAAACGAGGTGATGAACAATAAGCTTGTACATGGTTGGAAAGCATATTTGTCTCATCTTTCATGTGTACCGGTCACAGAGATTCCATTCCACGCATGGCTGAGCAAAGACAATGAGAGGGACACAGGTATAAAATCATTTTGCACAAGCAAATTTAAATTCAACTTTCATGCTTGAATGATTCTGCAGTATTTCGACATTGAAGGGCACCATGAAAAGCTGATTTTATTCTTCTTCATATTACCACATTGTAAAAATAAGCGTTGCATCAGTGAGAAAGACAATTGAAATGATGCTTGCTTTCAGAAATGTTCCAAATGCATTCAATTAAAGTTTTTTCTGCGAATTGGCAGCCAGCAAGCCAATAAATGACCCTTGGAACATGACTCGGAGCTTATTGTTGTGTCCCGAACAAGATATTATGGTAAGTCAGCCGTGGTGAACTCTATTGTTCTTGCTCGCCCCTAGTCTAAAACTTGTATTCATTTAAAAAGCACGCCTAAAACAGCATGTTTTTAATTTTACTGTTCTCCGGCATTTAACATATTCATTTTTTACGCCTGAAGGTCATATGAAAGAAAAAATTTCTGAATTTTTACGTCATGCTTTTATTTTAAAAAACAATTACATTTGAATTACTCAAGATGGAATATGCCGCTGCAAATGAAATTTGGTAGCACCAATATCCATGTTTTAGTTCAATATGCGTAACGATTAATAAAAAGTAATGCTATCAATGAAAGAAGAGGAACACAAGTTTAGCAATGCGTGTATATGTCGCGTGTAATGTGTATGAAAGTAAATGAAGTGTTGGCAATGGTGGTTTCGTTTGTGTTGGTGTTGGGGTTGTTTGTTGGCGATGAAATCCGGTTCTTTTTGTCTGGGACACACTGTATCCTGGTATAGTCATAGGGGTCAAAGGTCAAGTCAAAAGTCAAAGGTTCAGTAACTTTTACCCCAAATGCTATTTGCTGGCCTATAACTTCGTTATGAGTGCTCACTGTGATAAAATTTGGTGGTTAGTGCCAAAATAAAAGACACATATTTGGGTGAGCTGACAGGTCAAAAAGTTAGGTTTACCCTTCGGTTGACCATTGCGTTTGAGTAGTAGGTCCATGGTATGACAAATAACTTTATTAGTCATACGGATCAACGGTCAATTGGAGTTTTGATAATCTTTGCGGTAGAATCTGAAAAATGACAAATAACTTCAAGGTAGCTCATGAAAAAGTCAAAGATTGAGGTAAGATGGTGTCAGTGAACTTCTGAAGGTTATATTATCTGTTGAAGGTCATAGGTCAGTGATTGTCCCCACAGTTACAGTTTACAGTTACTTGGAATGTCGATATTGATCATACTATGAGCCACTGTTTGTGTGCCACCGGCGGAGTATACCATGAAATGCCGTAGTACCAATTTAATGGCAATTAGTCACCCTTAGCAATTCCAAACTTGAAAGTTATACTGTCATGCTTATGGTTCCGACGGCAAACAAAATATGCTGGACAAACGTATACCCATGACTATACACAAAACAGTCTATTTGGTTTGGGAAACGGACATAGCCAAAAGCTGGGTACTCACAGACTTTCAATTTTTTAAAGCACTAAATATCATATTGAGTTCAACTTTTTCATGGCTTTATGATTAGACCATACCAGAGACACGAAGCTGGAGGCATTGTGTTGCCCCTCAATTTTTTTATGCCTCCGCAATGAACGTTGCGGACACATTTTTCGGTTGTCCGTCTGTCCGTGCGTCCGTCCGTTACGGTGCTCGTTTACCGCGATAAACTTAAGAAACAGCTGATCGGATTTTTAATGAAACTAAGGACCAAGTATGTATTATGGGGCAACAATGAAGGGAATTAGATTTGTGAGTGAAAGTCAAAGGTAAAAAATCACAGGCGCCTAAAATATATATATTCTGGCTCATTACTGCACTTGAGAACGGGCAGTTCGGATTTTGATGCTACTTGAAGTTACATAAGATGTTTGGAGTTGAAGGGTCAAATGTGAAATGTCACAGGGCTAATATGTGTCTGATTCAAGCTTCGTTACGGTGATAACTTGATAACAGCTGGTCAGATTTTGATGTAATTTGTGTGAAGTATGTATTCTAGGCACCCAATGAAATGATTAGACTTTGAGCTGAAAGGTCACAGGTCAAAGCGTCACTGGCCTAAAATATGGTCTAATGTGGACATTTGCGCGATAACTTGAGAACGGCTGGCAGGTCTAACTTGAAACATTGTTAAAATTTACCTTTATGGCAGAAGAGTACAGGCAAAGTGATTTTGTGTCAGATGACCCATGTAACATCGACGTCGCCACAAGGATTTATCACTTATGTTGATAGTTTTGACAGTCCCAATTTGCTCTTGTGCTTTTCAATGGGAAGTTTTCATTGAAGTGATTTTTTAAAATGATTTCGCCTGGTCTCGAACATATTTTCATTGGTTCAAATCAGTTGCCGAGTCGAAGTGGCCTACAACTGTCATCTTGTCATGGTCTTAATGGGTTGACTTTTTGATCTCTGCCTGTCAGCATGACCATAAAGATATCATAATTCCCATTCCTTCTCTGCCTTTTCATCATCCCTAAAATGGTGCAGTCATGACAGCCTCCATTTTCCCTATTCATGTTTCTTCATCTCTAACACAAAATTGTATTACAAAACTGTACTTCGAATTTTGTTCTAAGTCGACGTGATGTGAGTGGTCCCCAGCTAATTCGACTTCTGCGAAGTTTACTTGATATATACCCCTCGCGGGACATCCCGATAGTCCGCTGGTCGTTAGTCCGCGGGTCGATAGTCCGCGTCGATAGTCCGGGTCGCTTAGTCCGCGGGGTCCGATAGTCCGGGTCGTTAGGTCTGGGGGTCCGATAGTGCCCGTCTAGGTAAAGATATGGGCCTTTCTAGAATAAATAGCCCTGGGCAATCGCCCTGAAACTAGCCAAAGGACCGCATGTTTTAATAGTACTCGAGGCGATAGACACATAGCAGTTTAAACACACAACAATAATTCACGCACATATCAGTTCCCCCCATCCCCTCCCAAACTGCACGTATACTCGTTCCTATTTCTCCGCGAAAAGGCGTTAATTTTATGGAAATGGGGCGTATTTAAGCATTATTTTTCCCCGACTTTTGTTTTTTATTTAGGGTAATTTCACGTTTTTGCGGGCCAAATCTCGAAGTAAGGATCCCGAATATTGATCCAAAAGCCTGTGAAAGAGTGATTTTGCTAGCTCCTCTTCGAAACCTCTGAATTATGGGGTAATATCGCTTCCCTACATAGGGGATCTCTTAGAATGCAGGAACAAGCATTGCGGTATTGGACCACACCCTGTGTGTGTGTGTGTGTGTGTGGGGGGGGGGGGGGGTTCAATCATATTCGTAGCTCACACGTACACACGTATCTCGGCAATATCACCTCTCCCCTTCGCTCCTCAATCCGCCTTCTTTGTAATAATTATTATGCTCCGCCCGTAAGGGAAGCGGAGCATTATGTTTTCGGGTTGTTCCGTCCGTACGTCCCGTGGTCCGTGGGTCTGTGGGTCTGCTACGTCCGTGCGTCACACTTTCATGTGAACAAAGATTTACTGAAGTACCCTGGAGGATTTATGATACTTGGACCAAGGGTAGACCACTAGCCAGGATGCAATTTGTTAGATTTTGGACAAATCCGTCAAGGGTCAAAGGTCAAAGGTCAGATAACCTTTGTCCTAATCCATTTTCTGCCTATTATCCAGGTTAGGAGTGCTCACTGTTGATATTATTTGGTGGTTAGCGTTTAAAAACAAAAGACCAAATTGAGTCACAGGGGTCAAAGGTCCAAGTCAAGGTCAAAGTCAATGAACCTTTCTCCTAAATCCCATTTTACTGCCTGTAAGTTCAGTTATGGAGTCGTTCACTGTTGTAATTTGGTGTTAATTCAAAACAAAAAGAGAATACTTTTAGTAGAGTCACAGGGGTCAAGGCTCACGGTCCAAGGTCAAGGTCAATGACCTTTTGTCCCAAATGCTATTTTCTGCCTTTAACATTTATCTAGGAATCTCACTGTTGTTGTAATTTGGTTGCGTTAACATTCAAAACAAAAGAAAAAAGATTTTGTAGAGCTCACAGCGGGTCAACAGCGTCAAAGGTCAAGAGTCAAAGGTCAATGAAACTTTGTCCTAAAATTCCATTTTCTGCCTGTTGAAGTCAGTATGGAGTGTACACTGTTGTTGTAATTTGGTTGGTTAGTTCAAAACCAAAAGACAAATAGTTGGTAGAGTCACTGGGGTTCAAAGGGTCAAGGTCAAGTTCAAATGTAATGAACTTTGTCCCAAATGCTATTTTTCTGCCTTAAGTTCAGTAAAGAGTGCTCACTGTTGATGTAATGTTGGCGGTTATGTTCAAAACCAAAGACAAATATTTTTGTTAGAGTCACAGGAGTCACGTTCAGGTTCCAAGGGTCAAAGGTCATATGAACTTTGTGTCAACCTATAGCTTTCAGTTAGGGGCTTACTGTTGATATTAATTAGGTTGTTAGTCTTACATAGTGGGCGCACAGGGCGGAGGCATAACCCATCGACTGCGTGCAGTCGAACTTTTCTAGTTCCTTTTTAAATGGATAATGAAAAAAAAAGAAACTAACGCCAATGATTAGATTGATATGCAATATGATTTCTTTAAAAAAAATTAAACTCAAAGTTTTATTAAAAACAACATCCACAAAATTCCTGAAAACAAAGGCGTAGAAAAACTATGACTTATTGTACATGTTCATCAAGATCATCTCTGAAAAACATTACACCCAAATCATATCAATGTAAATTAAAGAAATAACGAAATAATGCAAACTAAGCATAATTGCTTGTGAATGAACCTCAAGAAATAAAACGAGGAAACAACATAATGGACAAGTTATTTTGCATTCAAGAATATCAACTAAATCAGTTAAAGGTTTTGATTTGCTTTGAACACAATTTTGTAAAAGAAAAATGATAACGAACTAAGAAATGGAGGCCCGAAATGGATATGATTATAAAATTGCGAGCATTCCTTTTTGCTCAAAAACAAAGTGCATACTTTAACACTCAACAGGAAAAGTGGAACGCCTCTGACAGTCTTGCCTACATTACGCAATTTAATATGGCAGCAGTTCTAACTTTGATGGTCAAAGTTCATTAACCCGAAATGAACTTCGACCATGATCATGTGACTTAACCCTCATGCAAGATTATCAGCAATACTTGAATAACCCTTTGTCCAAGTTTCATGACATTGATAAAAACGACGTATTCGAAAAGGGCATTATTGTAATTCAAATTCAGTAGAATGTATCATACAAACGGTGAACAAGAAAAAAAAAATATTTTGATTTCACTTTATTCTGATCATAATTTTACATACACCGCACACTATCGGACCCGCGGACTATCGGGCTGTAGCCACCCTCCCTACTCAAAAGTATTGCAACATGTACAGTAATGCATACATTTTGAGTTGAAGGGGTCTTTCTGTAATTATGTCCTAATAAAGTTTATTATTGGAAAATAACAAATTATTTGAAAAGAAATCAAGGAATATAATTTCTCCTTTCTTCTCCAAGGCAGAAAGATTATCAAATGCAGGCGCATCCACGACAGAGGAGCTGGAACATAAAAATTTGACATTTTTTCACCTCCCTGTATAGGGGTGGGGTGTTTATTCACTCTAGCATCGTAATTCGATTTCATATTTGCCGTCAAACAGTTTTGATGGCTTGGAAAGACTTCCTACTAACAAAAAATGCCAATATGCTCCTTTGATGCGGTCTCAGAAAGAAGACACCATGCCGCAAGAGGAAAGCGCCTCCCATCTTCATAAGACAGTGAAATAGGAGAATAAGGATACTAATTCAAGAATAATATCTTGATGGTCTTCTCTCCACATTATTGTATCTATTGTACTGAAAAGTCGCATGACAGTAAATTTTAGGATTTTCACAATAGTAAACCGCCTTTAGAATTCAGAAAGAATGAGAAATTATAACGTGAAGAGGTCTTGTCTAAAATATGAGGCGTATCCTCCTTACCACTGTCTTATGAAAATAGGAGGCGCTTTCTTCTTCGTGGCGTGGTGTCTTCTTTCTGAGACAGCTTCGAAGGAACAAACTGACATTTTTGTTTGTTGGAAGTCTTTCCAAACCATCAAATCCGTTTGATGGCAAATATGAAAAACGAATTACGATGCTAGTGTGAATTAACACCCCACCCCTATAGGGAGGCGAAAAAATGTTAATTTTTCTTTTGTTCCAGCCCCTCTGTCGTGGGTGCACCTGTATTTGATAATTTCTCTGCCTTGGAGAAGAAAGGAGAAATTATATTCATTAAATTCTATTCAAATAATTTGTTATTTTCCAATAATGAACCTCATTAGGACATCATTATAGAAAGACCACTTCAACTCAAAATGCATGCAATACTTTTGAGTAGGGAGGGTGGATAGATTGCCCCAATGGAACCCAGAGACAGTCTCATTTCATTTTTTCACAAAAAAATGGGTGATCAGATTTTAATCGAACTTGGTAGGGTAAGTTTTTTTTTTTTTTTTTAATAATTCATGTGACAGCCAAGGGGCACAGAGGTAGGTCCCCATGGATTACTAATAATAATGATATGAAACTTATAGCGCAGAAATTATTTCAAAATATTTGAATGCACTTCAACAGCTCCTGATATACTTGATACATAAATGTACAGTAATTACGGTTACAGAAACAGATGTGCCAATTTTGATTTGAAAATGTGTACAGATGTTGATTTCCTTATTTCTAGAGGAAGATCATTCCATACTTGACGGGCTGCACATGCAAATGCAGTCTCCTAAGGTTATTTTTATGTCGCCTGCTACGCACAGCAGAAGAGAGATATAGGCGCCACTTTTCCTCGGCGGTGGCGTCAACAATAAAAATTTATCCAGCTTAAGTTTTTCAATTTTCGGCATAATTTTCAAAGTATATGGTCTTATTCCTTAGAACTTTAGCGTAAGGATTATGAAGTATCACTAATCTTTTGGGTAGAATTTCAGGTCACCAAATCAAGGTCATAAGGTCAACATTCTTAGACTGTGCTGTGGATTCAGCATCAAAAACTTAACTTAGTTGTATTATCTGATAGGGCTTGGTAGGGGCTTCCAAACTTTAACATACAATTTGGAAGTTTGCTAATTATGCTAATTTATGCAAATTTCTTCAAAATCACTAAAAATGCTACTATTTCTTCATTTCTGGGCAGAATTTGATTCTGTTTGTTTTATCTAATAGGGTTTAGTAAAGGCTTCAAATCTTCTACACAGAATTTTGGAGAGTGTAAGTTATGCTAATTTATGCAAATTTATTCAAATCACAAGAATGCTTCTGTATTTCTTGATTTTGATTTTGCTTGTTTTATCTGATAGGGCTTGGTAGGGGCTTTCAAATTTCCACATTTACAATCATTAATTTATGCTAATTTATGCAAAGTGTTAGCTTTCAAATGCCGTTCTGTTCAATTTGCTTGTTTTAATCTTGAGATATAGTAACAATGAAAGGGTAAAATCCCAATTGTGCCATTTGGAATAGGGCTGTACATGTAAATTAATGACAGCGTCAAGTTTATTAGGAGTTCCTTAACCCGTTTTGTACCACTTTTTACGAAATTAAATGGAATGTTATATCCATACCTGTACAGTACAGCTGATAAGAGGAAAGTCATTTGTAGGATTAGAAATAATTTTGTAACAGTCGCTCAGTAAATTGTATTGATCTTGAAGGTATGATAAGTAGTGGTAAGCTGTTCATTCATGTCAGTAAAAGCAGCTCAATTGTGATGGCCTTTCATCGTTAACTGAACATATCTGGAGATTAAAGGGACTGAAAAGTTGCATATCGTGATGTTTTGGAGGTAGCCAGGCTTGGGTAATATTCGGGAATGCGCGTATACTTTCGGAAAACGAGCGCGCAAGAATTGTGTACATTTCGCTATGCAGTACGCATTCAACCGAAGAAAGACAAACTGAACCCAACTGACAATGGCCCGCATCGGGCTGACCTTCAGCGGCATTTCTGTTCGCAGCTCCATGATTGTTGTAACGCACGGCTTTGCAATAGGGCAAGCAAATGCGTATTGAACGTACATGGATTACGAGCAGTGCATCGCCTTTAAAACAAGCAAGTTAACAAATAAATGGTATTGTGAAAGCTGTTGTGCTCCTTGACGATGTAGCCATTATGCTACGTAAAGTGTCTGTTAATTCCCAAAGAGGGCGCTTTTCACAGTGCAATTTGGTTAAAGACACTGCTAGTTGTGATAATTCAACTAAGTCTGTAGACCCAATTGAAAGAATTAGCAGTGAGCTACCGACTGGAATTATAGAAAAGTTATTTAAGCATTGATTGTGGACTTATGCAATGTCTCTGTCATATGATGGCAATGTAGAGCTCCTACAATTTATGAATTGATTTAGAGCATTACATACATTATTCCAACACTTTTCAACAGCAAATAAAGTTTGGCATACAATATGACTAGGGTATATCTCATCTTTCATTACCTTTTATGGACTAATATAAATTCATAAATTGTAGGAGCTCTACATTGCCATTCATATGACATGACATTGCCGTAAGTCACAATCAATGCTTACAATACCTGTATTTCATATGATAATTTCCACTCTTGCTCATGCTAATGCTTAGAATTCCTTGCTAGTAGAACTCGACCAAAGGTTGGTTTTGCCAATGCTGTAATATGAACAATAGACTAGAACTGCATAAGTGGCAGAAAGATTAATTTTTTGCTGAAAATAGAAAGCTGTAAAGTGCAGCAAGTTTGTAATAAGTGGCAGGATTATGGTGAATGAGGTGAGATGATGGTTTGAAGCAGCAGTTATAGTTGACGATTAAACTATGTACATGTAATACATTTAATAATGCCTGTCAGGGCCTTGTGTAAAGGGTAAAAGATTATTTTGTACATCAATTATAAATAGCCAATAAATAAAAGAATTATTTTTTTTAGTGAAAGAAGTGATGTGCTTGTGTATTTTTTAACTTATGAGGTATGTACATGTAATATAACATCATGTTTGCAAATCAAGAAAATACAGAACATTATTACGGGCAGTGTTGAACATGCAACCAAAAGTATAAAGAGAGGTGTTTTTGCAGGTTTGGGCACATAGCACACTTTCCCTAAAGGGGGTACTTTTCCCCATACTTTTCTTAAATATATTTAACATGTTTAGGGTCTGAAGCAAGAGTGGTGATATGACCAGGTTTAAAATTTGACCACCATTTCACTGAAAAAGAGTGTGTAAAGACATTAGGGGGGAGAATTACCTTTAAGAAAATAAATATAGGTCATTTCCTGGGTAAAAGTGTCTGAATTTTCAGTTTTTGCAACCTAGAGCTGTGTACCTTTCGTAGTTTTTCAGAAAAAAAAAATCTGATTTTTGGCCATTTTTGGCCGAAAATACCTGTTTTGGGGTGACAAAAATTTTCACCACCTACTTTGAAATTGTTGTAATATCCACAAAAGTAGAATATATATTCCTTGTTTTTGTTAAAAATTAAATATTTCGTAGTAAAGTCTATTCAGTGAAACTGTGTTTGCTTCAGTTTACTGCATACTTTACATGTGGTAACCCATAGAAATGGCTCTTTGCCATGACAAACGGTACCCCCCCTCCCCCCCCCCCCCGGGGGGGGGGGGCACTCGACTTACAAAGTGATACCGCACCGAAATAGAAAATCGGGGGCTCTGAAACGGGAGCTAAGGCTTCAGAAAACCTCAAAATGCTATGCTCTGGAACTGGCCAAGCGAAAAATTTGAAGCGAAACGGCAAATTTGGGGGTCTCTGGAACTGGAAAAATCAAAATTTTTCTGTGACTTCTGAAATTGAGATGCTCTGGAACGGAAATTTGGGTTGAAAATGGGGGTCTCTACCGCGGCACATACGTATCACACAATTATACTAAGTGCCCCCCCCCCAAAAAAAAGACCCCCTTTCAGAGTGACGAGTTGATGCATATTTTGAACCATCATAACATCTGATAGGAAGGGGCTAGGGGGCTGAATTTCCTCTCATTTTATGCAGAATTTAATTAGCTATAAGCATAATTATTATAATTGTACATGTATTTTACTATAAATAAACAAACAGGAGAAAAATGCAAAATAGTTACCCACATCCCATAATTTTGAAAAGTGTGTAAAAATCAGGACATTTCTAAAAAAATATATATATTTTGGGAAAACCAATCAAGCTACAGGCCTGAAAATCTAATCAGTTATGCCCCTTTCATTTTCCCATAAGTGATTAGATTTCTGATATGGTAGCCTTCATACTTAAAAAACAAACAAATGAAAATGGATGTACCCATTTTTTTTATTTATTATTTTTTTTTTTTTGGGGGGGGGGGCACTGTCATTGGAACGTGTACACCATGTACAAGTATAAACTTTCAAAATGGACCCTAAACAAGTACAAGTAATTATCTGTCGATCTCTGTCGATACCTTAAACAAGTATTCAAGTCTGAAAAGATACCCTTTTAAAGTCAACATTTCGTTTAAAATATTTCCTTTTTTTCCTGATTTTGGCGATTTTGATACCCTTTTCACTGTATGCGCGTACATTGTCCAACCTTCAAAAACAACTCATTTTACGTGTTTTTTCACACATGCATGGTGTACACCTTGTAATGACGTTGCGCCAAAAAATGAATATGAAATGGACCATTTTCATAATGTATTCACATCTATATGGATGTTTTCTCTTCTGAAGCCTAATGCAGAGTCATTTTTCTCACCTGTTCTTATGAATACATTTTCAATACCAAAAATGCAAATTGCATACATTATAGTTGTTATTATATCACTCGTAAGTTTCTTGAATTCTGGTTGGTTAAAGTTATGTCACATGATAAAAAATAAACACACTATTCTGTGAGTCTGGGAGACAGTATTTCATAGGCATGGGATAGTACTTTTATAGGCATGGGATAGTTCCTTCAAACCATGGGATAAAATTTGAAAGCCGGATAAATCATGTAGCATACGCTATTTTTTTCTGTGTGTGTGTGTGTGAAAGACATTATAGCATGCTACACCCGTATGGAAGTCAAGCAAAGTTTAAGATTAACACTGGGTTAAGTTTGTCAAGTTTGAGTTATGACCACAGTTAAAATAAGAATGAGAGTTAAATTAGTGTTTTACAGTACATGTATACGTTTATGGAATTGTATCCCTATCCGTACTGCAATTAAAAATATTGTGCAGCTTTTTGCCTTGCAACACATGCTGTGCAACTGTAAAGCATTTTCCCTCGGGGGCAGTACAGTCCACGCAACCTGGGGCTCATCATAGTTTCAACCACAGACTCTTGTACATGTATCAGCTTATGGCAAGCCTCCAGCAAGCGGCGGGCAAGCGGTCGCAATAGTATTCATAAAATTTGCATTGATATGAAACTGGTCTAAAGGCAAAACTACATGCTTCCAGACATTTAGATTAACCTATCTTTATAATTATATTGATAAGAAAATTGTCTTTAGTCAACAAAACTCCTCAAAAAAGTTTAGAAATCTGAGTTTGATTATTTCTCTCTTTTCGTACTAGTAATCAATTGGTACCATTAGAAAGATAATTTAAATTTCTTCAAAATGATACCCTACTAGCTATGACTATTCCACTGGGGAAAGGGCAGTATTTTAAAATGTGGGATAAAGCGTAAATTGGAAAGCTGCAAAACGACCGATGGTCATAAAGAGTTGATAAAGGACATGTTCTTTTGTATGGAGTTATGTCTTTTGTTCTTAGCTGGTCAGCCATGAATGTCAATTTGAAAAGGAGCCCCTGCCACCACAAATGTTCATGACTTTGAGATTAAAGGCAAGGTTCACCCTGACATCGACTTGATTTTAATAAAAGCAGAACAATGAGAGAAACGTGTTAATGAAAGTTTGGCGAAAATCCACCAAAAAATAACAGAGTTATGGAATTTTAAACTTTTAAATTTGTGACGTCACATGCGAGCAGCTCCCCATAAGTCATGTGATATAAATTCTATAAAAGTGCAGTTTTCTCAGAAATTTGAAAATGATTTTAACCGTGCATTCAATATATAATCAGAAACATTAGTTCATACATGCCTATATGAAAAAGCCCCCATTCAATTAACATGAACCATTACAAAATTGACAATTAATGGAATTTTACATTACATGATATATGGGGAGCTGCTCGCATGTGACGTCACAAATCTAAAACTTTGAAACCTCATAACTCTGTTATTCTTTGGTGGATTTTCGCCAAACTTTCGTTAACACGTTTCTCTCATTGTTCTGCTTCGATTAAAACCAACTTGATGTCAGGGTGAACCTTGCCTTTAAAGGCTTTGCAAAATGACCCCAATTTGCCCGGGGGGGGGGGGGGTACCTTGCCTACTAAGGTAAACGGGAGTGTGCCGCTCTAATAGGTGACTTTTTCTCAAAAAATCCTTAAACATGGGTATGGTTTTGGGGAAAAAAATCCTTAAATATGGGTCATGATTTTGAAATTTTACAATTTACCCTAGATATTTTCACCTATTTTATCGCTAAAATGCTAAAAAATGCCACTTCCCTTAATAAAAACCTGTAATAATAGGTACGGCGCGCTGGAACTTTGCCGCGATGCAGTTCCAGAGCATGACATTTTGAGGTTTTCTGAAGCCTTAGCTCCAGTTCCCGAGACCCCCATTTTTCGCTTAAGTCCGTTCCAGAGCCCCCGATTTTCGATTTCGGTGGCTGGGCAGCAACATGAAGTATCACTATGTAAGGCGAGTGC
>JZLH01S0133388.1:3893-14225 GCA_001188425.1 Eucidaris tribuloides
AAGGTGTTAAGGTTATCCGAATAACACCTCATCAGAAAGAGTGGACTCTGCTCTTTCTGATGAGGTATAACTTGGATAACCTTAACACCTTATTAACTCGTTGGATGCTATAATGTAAAATATAGTCGAAAATCTTGGGGGTACCCCAAAATCACGGGGGTCCCACCCCCCCGAGACTTTTCATTAATTAATAAAAAAAAACGAAAGACATTCAGAATCTGTTATTGGTGTGGGCATAGAGCTTTCAAATAAAAAAAAAATCCCCCAAACTTAACTTGGGCTTTAAAATTGACAAATATTTCTCTGTAAATGCATTCGCTAGTGTGGTTATGGGACTGCTAAAAAATTGTTGTAACCTGGTGTAATTCGTTGTATCATTCTGTCTTCATTCAGTCTCATCCAACTCTGATCGAAGAAAACAGCGAAAAACAGTCTGGCTGTTCATACATCTTTGAGCTTGGCAGCTATGTGGCATGTTCCAATTCTACATCGAAACCGTCATCGTCATCTGGTTTAAGTATCGGATCAATAATTGTCATTTCGTAAGTAGATCCATTTGAATTGAGGAACACACACCTGATTTCATTCATATCTAACCTGTTGTTTAATGTTTTGCGTATTATGACGTGAAACATGAAACAATGGGTGATTTCAAGTTTTTGATTAGTGTTACTGTTAGTGTTATTGTTAGTGTTAGTAGATGTCAAGAGCCGTTAAACCGAACTCCAACACTGTGAAGGGTTGTTTCACAATCAGGGTACATCAAGTAGTCTCACAGGGGGTCAAAAATAAAGTTGTTTGTTTTCATTCAATTTTTTTTGTTTTGTGTAGCAAATAGGTCATATCTAGAAACTACAAAATTTTGAGGCGTCAAGTCCCCCGATTTTTTTTTCAGCTTCCGCTTGTTTGAAGTGACAAAATCATAGCCATGGAGAGTCTGTCAGCATCCTGCTAGAAACAAAAATTATGTTGGACTTTTTGGTGAATCTCGATGATATGGTTTAGTGTAGAGATGATGTGCAACAAAAATACAACTCAGTTAGTCTCTGTTTTATTTATTTTTTATTTGTGCATAACAAAATTACATTTTTTTGTTATTAGTAAAGGTGATGTGGGGTATATAAAGTTTTATGTACTAAATAATAAAGAGCAGTTAAAGCAGTCCTGGTTTATTTACAGATAGACATAGTAAGTGTGCTTTTGTATGTCAAATGTCCATACCCTGAAATAAGTGAGAGTCAGAATATATGATGTCAAAAAAACAAGTCGGAGAGGACATTGTATCAGTCGGAGAGGACATTTTTTTTGACGTTGAGATGGAATTACATAAAAGGGCTTTTGGGTCATTGTTTCATACAAAAATGATACCAGCATGGATCCCAGGGAGCCTATTGACTTTGAGGTCAAAAGGTCAAAGGTCAAGGTCACAGTGACATGTTTTCATCTTACCCTTGTGACCTTGTAAATGTGATAACTTCAGTTTAACTTAACCCAGGCTCATATAATTTGGTGTGTATGATACTAGCATAGATCCCAGGAAGCCTATCAATTTTGAGGTCGAAAGGTCAAAGGTCAAGGTCACATTGACATGTTTTCATCTTACCCTTGTGAAGTCCTTGTAAACGCGATAACAGTTTAACTTAACCCAGGCTCATATAATTTGGTGTGTATGATACTAGCATGAATCCCAGGAAGCCTATTGATTTTGAGGTCAAAAGGTCAAAGGTCAAGGTTACATTGACATGTTTTCATCTTACCCTTGTGAAGTCCTTGTAAACGCGATAACTTCAGTTTAACTTAACCTAGGCTCATATAATTTGGTGTATATGATACTTGCATGGATCCCAGGAAGCCTATTGATTATGAGGTCAAAAGGTCAAAGGTCAAGGTTACATTGACATGTTTTCAATTTCTGCGTTACAGGCAGGCGTATTATGTGCTTGCCACGGCGACACTCTTGTTGACATATAAAACAACTTAATTTAATGTGAGTGATTCATCATTTTAAGTGTTCTGAGGAATTTGTCACTAATGCAAGGTTCACCCTGACATTAAGTTGGTTTAAATAAAAGCAGAACAATGAGAGAAACATATTAATGAAAGTTTGGCGAAAATCCACCAAAGAATAACGGTGTTATGAGGTTTCAAAGTTTCAAATTTGTGACGTCATATGCGAGCAGCTCCCAATATTTCATGTAATATAAATTCCATAAATTGCCATTTTTTCATGGTTCATGATAATTAAACAAGGTTTTTTTCATAGAAGCATGTATGAAATAATGTTTCCGATCATATATTGAATACACTGGTAAATTCAATTTCAAATTTCTAAGAAAACGGCACTTCTATCATTCTATGGAATTTATATCACATGACATGGGGAGCTGGTCGCGTGTGACGTCACAAATTTAAAAGTTAAAAATTCCATAACTCTGTTATTCTTTGGTGGATTTTCGCCAAACTTTCATTAATATGTTTCTCTCATTGTTCTGCTTTTATTAAAGACACTATATAAAAGTGTGAAGCCTTATTTAAAAAATTGTCAAATCTTGCTTTCTGACATATCTGGTAGTGTTTGGATGGACAAATAAACACCTTAGAACACAAAAGTTTGGACAGTTATGCTGTCACTACACTGTAGTACAATATGTGCAGATTCAAATTGGCACATTAATTTCCTATCGGGCGATAGGAAATTCTGCAACACAGCAGTCTATAGGGGAAAGCTGGAATGGTCTCTCAATGATTTTTACTTTTTTAAAGCACTTACTGATCGTTTCAAACTGCAATTTTTTCAGGGCTTCATTTTTAGACCCTGTCAGAGACACTGGTAGCATGGGGAATCATGCAGCTCAGATTTTTTTTAAACTGGAAACACTGTTATACAGTGCCTTTAAAATCAACTTGATGTCAGGGTGAACCTTGCCTTTAAAGGTTGCTCAAACATTTTATTTTCACATTCTAATGTCTTTGTAAGATTTCTCACACGAAAGTAGTTCTTCGATAAGCCAACTCTATGTCCAGTAATGTACTGGATTGGCCATGGTTTGTCTACATGATGTCCTTTTAAATTTTAAGCACTCTATTAAGCAATATTTTCTCAGAAAGCAAGACAGTACATGTAACATTAACTTACCATTACCCTGTTTTTATCTGTAAACATCCCAAATTACAAACATGTTGGAGAGGACATTTCTTTAGACATAAAATAGGTAGGCCTGCGTAAGAGTAGTTGATAGAATTTCATGATAATAACTGATAGACATGTAACAATAATTTTTTTGAAGCAACTCACAATAGTTAGGCTTACCAGAAACAGGCCATATACGTACATTCCACATACATGTAGTAACTCAGTGTGCTATCATGCTAAATAAGAATTTGCTTTTTTTTTTGAATAAAATTTGAAAACATGATTAAATCTCATCGTGGAAGAACATTTTTTAAAGCTGAACTAAAAAGCTTCATGGTATTATTCTATAACTAAATCTGAAAATCAAATTAATTCAAACATTAACTATGTCTTTTAAATGGACAACCCATGATCTTTATGATTCTTTGAGGTTGTCTCTCTTTTTTTTTGGGGGGGGGGGTGAATTTATTCATCATAAGTGAATTTATATGGGGGTCATTTCTTCATTAAACAGGATGTAGACCAAAATTTCTCAGGGACTCTGTGCTAGTGTGAGAAAATAACACAAAATGTGAATGAAACTGATGATTGTACAGACCCTTCAAGCTGCTTCAGCAGATATAACATAGCAAGTGACTTGCACATTGGATAACACAGAGACAGGTATCAATTAACTTTCTTTTCGGAATTGGTCTTAGTTTGCAACACTAAATGTGACAAAATCACAAGACTATGCAGTATGAACTTGCCGGATATGGGTGAAAGCTGTTTCTCATGCAGTAGTGATTGGTATCTATCTAAGAGGATGCTAATGAAAAGATGCGAATGTGTAAAAAAATTCTGTCCTCTCCGACATTAAAAGATAATAGGCATTATGGCCAAGTTATGGATTCGATAAATGTTCTTTGCAGAAGTCTGACAGCTAGTTTTGAAGAAAGTACATTCATTTTAGTAAAACAAAAACCAACTCAAGTTGAGTCCAAGTCATCTCTAATAAAAAAGTGATTTTTCCCAATTAATATCAATATTCAGAAGTATCCAAGGCAATACAATGACACAGGTTCCCCATTTATTTTTTATTTTTGTAAGTAAACATGGAATGGCATGCGCTTATCAACATTTAGTTACTTTTGATGTACAGCTGCACACACTTAGACTACAAACAATGCTATCATTACATTATCCTGTACTGTTCGGAGAGGACATTTTGTTTTGACATTTGAAATGAAAAGTTGTTACTGCATAAATAATACATCTCTGATTGCATATGGTAGAACAATGTTAGTACTACCACTGACATAACTGGGATTTAAAATGAAAAACTTTTTCATGGAATAATAGGCAAAAATTATTTTTTTCGGAGAGGACACTTTTTGACGGAATTCCAACTAGCAACTTTGTAATGTTTACCAACTGAAAATTAAGGGAGTACAGACGAAGTGAATGTTACAGGTTAGAAGGATATAGATGACTTGTTTTTTATGAGAATAAAATGCTGTCCTTGGGAATGCCTAGGTATGCCATAGGTATGTCAAATTCAGAGAGGACATTTTTGACGGAATTTCCCTCCAAATTTCGACGCAGCGTCATAATTTATTGACCTGTCACCATCTCACGTGGGCTTGGATTTGGAAGAAGCTAGAGTCAGTTTCTACTTTACAGGTCTCACTGATCCTTAACTGTCATTGGTGTCATTAATAATAATGTTCATAAATTCACAAAGATCAGATGAGACTGGGAAATTGTTCAAAATTGACACAAACATACACAATTTGTACACAAGTTGTCCATTTCAAACAGTTTCTTCGCTGCTGTAGACAGACTGTGCAGTGGCCAATTGCTGGACATGATAGTTTACAATAACAAGTGAATGCATTTTTTGCAGTGAAGTCATAAAGTCATTTCTGCCAGTATGTACCCTGATTGTGAAACAACCCTGAACCGGGTTAACAGCCACTATCGATTCTGTAATCAGTCGCTTAACACAGGAGCATCATGAGGCATGACATTACATTTCTTGTTCGACGAACAACAAAACTGCTAAAATCCTGAAGAAATGTTGTAATTTTGTTATGAAATTGAAACAATGGTACTACAAATTGTAAACTGTCAGGAAGGAATGTACCTCTCTGTTGATACGTATTTGACTCATTTCATTGTGTTTTAGTTCTTTCAAAATCTAAAAATCTTATTATTTGTCTTGCTGATTACCGTGCGCCATTGCGCTTCCTTACACATTACACATACAACTGTGAGACCCAGCTGGGTAAGCTGAGACAAAAATAACACTAACAATAACAACGAACTTGAAATAGTGATTTCCTTAATCCTCATGGGCTAGTGTTAGTGAATGGGACAAATGCATGTAAATCGCTAACACCAGCAACCCAGCTCGGTTCAGCAGACAACTTTTAACTCCATCTACAACATCAACTTCTGGAAGGCATGCCAAGGCCACGTTTACGTGCATTCCTAGAAACTAATCAATCAAAATGTAATCCTTTTAATCCTCACTAATCTTAATTGGTGTGGTTGGGGATTATCGTATAATTGTGTCAAATGTAACAGAGTAATTGTAGTGCGTACTTTTTTTTAGATAATGCAATTTAATTCCATGATGAATTAAATATTACAGTTCTGGCAATGGGGCATCACTATGAATTGCACATCAGGCAGAGTTCCCCCTGACGTCAAGTTGGTTATAATAAAAGCGGAAAATGAGAGAAATATATTAATGAAAGTTTGGCAAAAATCCACCAAAGAATAACAGAGTTATGAAGTTTCAAAGCTTTTATTTTGTTATGTCACATTGCCATTTTGTAATGGTTCATGATAATTGAATGGGTTTTTTTTCCTAGATGCCTGTATGAAATAATGTTTCTGATAATATATTGAATGCACAGGTAAAATCATTTATAAATTTCTGAGAAAACGGCACTTTTATGGAATTTATATTACATGACATATACGTAGGGAGGTGTTCGCATGTGACTCACAAAATTTAAACTTTGTAACTTCATAACTCTGTTATTCTTTGGTGGATTTTCGCCAAACTTTCATTAATATGTTTCACTCATTTATCTGCTTTTATTAAAACCAACTTCACGTCAGGGTGAACTTTGCCTTTAAGGGTTTATGGGGTTTACTTTACCCATGCCAAATGAATTATCACTTTAGTGCTTTCTGTATTTTACGATTATATTACAGACATTTCTTTTTCTTACTGTTTTTGTTTTGCAGAGCACTGGCAATAGCTGCAGCTTATCTGATATTTGGAGTGCTATACAAGAGATGTGCATTAGGGGCCAAGGGCAGGGAGCAGATTCCAAATGTAGAATTCTGGGTCAATTTTGGCAGTCTCACTGCAGTAAGTATGAAATTTACTACCACGTAATTGATGATCAGTTTGTGCCACCGGCAAAAATGCACTAGCATGTGCTCTAAGCAGATGGGTATTACTAGTAAATTGCCTTTGAAAACCATTGGCTTATTTCTCATGAAATCAAAATTTTTTATCTCTTTAGGACCTTCTGTTAGTGTTTTAAGTGAAAATATCAAATTAGAGTCCATTTACTATTTGACAACACCCTTCTGGTTAGTACATATGCCAACGCCCTTTTGCTAGCAACACAACAGATTACATATAGTTATAATTCAATACTGATATTTAATACAAAATGTCCAGGATACAAATCCTACACAATAATTTATCATGCAAAGTTTCAGTATGCTTGAGAAAGTGTTCTACAAAATTCTTTTTTTAACCTGTTGAAAACTATGAGATATCTCTGGTCGGGTACCAGTTGTTTGGAAAATGCAATCCAGCCTGAGAAAATGTTGCATAATGACAAAATCAATTTGTCAAAAGGAATTTGATAAATATCACTTTGTGACCAAATTAATTACCCTTATAATTCATTTTGTAACAGAGTGAATTGTGTGTAATCCAAAATACACTGTGCATGACAGAGTTAAATTGTGTCATGTAATGCAAATACATGTAAGTACAATTTGCATGATAAGGGGAAATTTTTTCATGTAATTCAAAGTACCAGTACAGTTTGTATGACAAGGTGAAATCGTGTCCTGAAATCCAAACTGCAGTTTGCATGACATAAGTGAAATTTTGTCATGTAATGCAAAAAAAAGTTTTCATATTGTAGGATCCAAGAGCGTACATCACTAGTGGGTAGTGGAAATTGTGATGTGCGTTAAACTGAGAGCATGAGGAATGTCTTGTAGTCTGACAGTATTGCACATTTAGTCTTTTGTCTGCAGTGACATGACATCCTGTGTCACCATAACAATTGAAACAAATGAGCAAAAAATTACTTTGCTCAAGTTAACTCATCCAAACATTTTTGACTGGGCTCAATAATCTATATGAAGAGTCATTTCTGTTTTTACTTATCATGAAAACTTCAAATTGTGTAAGTACTACCTATGCAGATATGCTATCATACTGTATCTGATATCCGCTGACCGGATTTCAGTAGGTGTCAGGTTCAAGTCCCGTTGGTCACTCTTTTTTCTTAGTCACTGAAAATAAAATATCAAGCATTTGATCTAATTCATTATGAATTTAAAAATTCAGAGATGAACAGCATATCTGCTAGACATGTTTAATCCCTCTGCAAACCTTCCTTCATTGATATATTTTTTCCTCCTGGGGGATAATTGAATATTAATGAGCTCAGGCGTAAAGACTAAAGATTGATTCTTGGGCATTTGTAACAAAGTTAACCGTGGCATTGCCGTTACCCATCATAACCTGGTGGTTGTGCCGCTGAAGGTTTGATGTTTGAGTCCTGCTGGGTCACTCTTTTTGCTGAGTCATTCAAAATAAAAGATCAAGAATTTGATCTAATTTATCATGAATTGGATAATACGGAGACGAACAGCAAACCTGCTAGACATGTTTAATTCTTCTCTGCAAAACTTTACCAGTATTCATTAACGTATCTGACATTGTTTTTTTATTTTCTTTCCAGGATGGATGTGACTTTGTTTGTCGGTGCAACAAGAAGGAGGAATCCAAGAGTTACAAGGGTCTCGGGGACGACCAGCTGGGATTTGAGGAGGAAGAGGAACGAGATGACAATATTCTTCCCATGTAGGCATTTTTTGTGTGTTCAAACATAAAATATTCATGTATCTCTTCTTTTTTTTTTTGTATTTTGAGAGTAATCATACATTCCTAAATGACTTTTATCTCTGTGGTTCTGTGTGGTGCAAATAGCAATATTAATTTTACCTACATAGATAGATCAAAGTCAGTAAAAAATTTAGCTTTTAAAGGGTTGCATGAGTTGTATGTGATATGTGTTACTTTTCACTTGACAGCTAAGACTTGATTATTTAGATGGTGATTATTTAATTTATTGTTTGCATGGGATATTCGGTTTATCATGGTAGGGTATGTATAGCATGTTAACAGTACTATGTAAGACAGGGTAGATATCAGTGTCTAGTACATTGTCTTACAGTTTCAGTTCTGGCTTTTGTGAAATCGCCACAAATTGGGTTACATGCACAAGTCTATACATAAGATCAAGTTTAGTGCCATAATGAGCTAAACATTGTATTTTCAATAAGTTGATTTGTATAATATGTATATAGTGATTGTTTTCTTCGAATGATTTTTTTCTTCAAATCATAGACTTACAATATAATTTAGCAAGTACTTTCTTTATCAGTACTCGCCAACTAAGTTTGAACTCTAAGGAAGAATGATAATTTGAATGCTTGTGTAATCAAATTCATGGAGGTATTTTGCAAGGGTTTTGTATTGTATTTTTAGATCAAAGATTCAAAACTGTTTGTAGATATGATTATGTTCACAAGCCAATCCTCTAGTGGTTAAATGTTATTATGATGCAAAGCAAGTTTTGATATGTACTTTAAAACAGTAGGAAATCTTGTTATGACACAAGAAATTACAAATATAACATTCTCTCATTTGTTCACTCAATCATCTGTAAACCTGCCTCTGAACCTATTATAAAGCTTCCCAAGAATCATGAAAAACCAACAAGAATGATTTTTTTTTATTTTGCGATAGCTGGACATTATTATGATACAGGTTTCCCAGGGTTATAGAAAAAATGGGAACATCATGAGGGATGAAAGAAAATGTCTCAATGTCATGGAAAGTCATGGGAATAAATCATGGATACGAGGCATGTGTAGCTATGGTAGGTTTTGCCATCCTTACTTAATATTCATACGTCTCTTGGATGCTGCAACCTATACCAAAGTGGTACCTTTCTGGTCATGTAAAAAAGGGGGAAAAAAACTTTGGTTGTGGAAAGTCATGATTCATGCATGTGGTCAATTTCCCATTATGTATGAAAGCAAACCACATCTTATACACTGTAGGTTTAGGATAAATATTGTGAAGGACTAGACTTTAAGATTTTGATTTGGTTTAGGTTTCAGTTTAGAGAACTGCAAGTAATAGCAGACAAAATGCAGAGTTGACAAAATGGATATGAATCAGACATTAATATGCTATTAATGTAAGAATTCATGGTGCTTCCAGGGTTAGAATAACATAAAGTCTGACAGTCAGAAAGTGTCTACAATGCTGCTCAGGATTTATTATATTTTCTAAAAACTTCCTGAAGACTTCCTTTTTTTTATTGTGATTTTAAGCAATTATTTTTTGATCAGTGTTTTTGGTGCAAGACTTTGGCATGTTGATCTTAACTCATCATTTTCAGTATTCTCTTGACTTCCTTTGTGTATGCATCAGCAATTGTTGCCACAGTACTAGTCTAGATCTGTACATGACTGACCATCCCAATGCTCTTTACAGGTATTGATCTGACCTAGGTAGTCAACCTCACTCCGACTGCCTATCTAAATGGACATTTGTGTCAAGCCAGAGACACTGGACATCTGTCAGGTAGAGGCCTGTGATATGATGTGATGTCACCAGCTTTAAATATGAATTGTCCCTTGTCTCGACACAATATGTGTTTTTGTTTTTCATAACCAAGCAAGGCCAATTGTCACTGTGGGCATCTTGAAAAGAGGCTTGTATCTGTGGATCTAACATAAGCTGTATCTTACATATTTTACAGTAAAAACTCAAATAAAAGAATATAAAACAGAACAAGAAATGAAACTAGATATGAATGAATGAATGAATGAATAAATAGTCCAGCATTCATTCAGTCATTAATCCCATCAATCAA
>JZLH01S0133388.1:14854-29196 GCA_001188425.1 Eucidaris tribuloides
CATTCATGGTGCTTCCAGGGTTAGTAACATAAAGTCTGACAGTAGAAAGTGTCTACAATGCTGCTCAGGATTTATTATATTTTCTAAAAACTTCCATGAAGAACTGTTCCTTTTTTTTTATTGTGATTTTAGCAATTAATTTTTGATCAGTGTTTTGGTGGCAAGAGCTTTGGCATGTTGATCTTAATTCATTCATTTTCAGTATTCTCTGACTTTCCTTGTGTATGGGCATCAGCAATTGTTGCCAAACAGTACTAGTCTAGATCTTAATGACTGACCATCCCATGCTCTTTACAGGTATGATCTGACCTAAGGTAGTCACCTCATCTCTCCGACTGCCTATCTAAATGGACATTTGTGTGCAAGCCAGAGACACTGGACATCTGTCAGGTAGAGGCCGTGTGATATGAGTGATGTCACCAGCTTAAATATTGAATTGTCCTTGTCTCGACACAATAGTGTTTTTGTTTTTCATACCAAGCAGGCCCAATTGTCACTGTGGCGCATGTTGAAAAGAGGCCTTGTATCTTGTGGATCTAACATAAGACTGTATCTTAACTAATATTTTACAGTAAAAACTCAATAAAAGAATATAAAAAGAACAAGAAATGAAACTAGATCATGACATGATGAATGAATGAAAAATAGTCCAGCATTTCATTCAGTCATTAATCCATCAATCATCAATCAAATCAATCAATCAATCAATCAATCAATCAATCAATCAATCAATCAATCAATCAATCAATCAATCATCAATAAAAAAATAATAATATCACACCATCCTGAGCCACAGAATCAAACTTGAGACTTCTCAGACTTCTCATTAATGGTGAAATTAGCTTCCCAAAATGATGAAGGCACACACCACTGGTTTACTGTCCTTTTTAGGAATATTTATAAGATATTTGTATAAATTATTTATCGAGCTGGAACAGTCTGATGTAAAGGTACTGTGCTATGGCCGAGTATTTCTTCGTGTTTAATGTATTTTTGTAAATTTGCGAATAAACACTGTAAAAATAGTGCACTTCCTGATAGTGTATACTAATGTGAATGGAAAGTGAAATAAATTGTGAAAAACTACTCTCAAAATTTGTTGTCTTGAACAAAACCCGCAAATGGATCTGGTGATATGTGCACATACTATAAACAGTAGTGTATTGTCATTTTCAGACTGTACACAACAATTGTTCCCTTGGTTAATGAAAGAAAAGAAGCCACTCTCAGTACAATACTTGCGCTGGCATGCTAATGCATTGATCTGTCCTGTGAAATCTTGTGCTCTATAAATTTGATTTGTTGGAGATCTGTGAAACACGCTGTATTCAAATGTGATAATGAAAGTGATATCATGGCTGGCGTCCTTAGTAACTGAACTAGCGCTTTGGTTCAAGGAGCTAAACACGTTCAAGTGAAATACGTCAGTACAGGGGAACCTCTTTAGAACGAGCTCTACATAAATATACCCATGTTTTTGTCAGGTATCGTATCAGGGCCGCCGGGGGGGGGGGGGGCACTTAGTATAATGTGTGATTACGTATGTGCCGCGCGGTTGAGACCTACGCCATTTCAGCCCAAATTTCCGTTCCAAAAGGCATCTCAATTTGCAGAAGTCACAGAAAAATTTTGATTTTTCCAGTTCCAGAGACCCCCAAATTTGCTTAAGTTTTGCTTGTGATTTTTTTCTTGGCGCGCGCCGCGTTGCGCGCGCCGAGCCAGAAGGCATTGCCCTTTCAGCCGGCTGCGCCGGAACTTCGCAGCTGTGGGCAGTTCCAGAGCATAGCATTTTGAAGTTTTTCTGAAGCATTAGCTCCAGTTCGCAGAGACCGGGCCATTTTTCGGATCCAAGCCGTTCGCAGAGCACGCGACGATATTTGGATTTTGGTGCGTGCATATAGGTATCACTTTGTAAGTCGAGTGCCCCACCCCCCCCCCCAGGTATCAGGGAATACAAACAAAAGACTAATAAAAGAATGGGACATGCAAACTACCTTGTTAATATCAGGTATTGTCCGCTATATTCCGACCTCGTTATAAGAGGTTTTCCCTATATGTGGCCACCCAATGGAAACAAAAAGAATGTGGTTCTTTTGAGGCAGTGTGCTGCTAAGACAGTTTTAAAGGAATACAAACTTTGTTTCCATAGGAACCAGTTAGATGGCCAACTATACATGGACAGGGTGGGCTGCTAAGAACTAGTTTAAGCAGTTTTGTACTCGAAGCCAAAAACTTTTATTATATTTTCATTTATTTATTTTTTTAGAAAGTGGCAAATAACTAAAGGTACTGCAAATTTATTCTCAGTACAAAAGAGTTTCTAATATGGGGTACAATATTTGGATACTTTTTGCATGAATCACATTATATCACAGGTAAAATGGGAATACTCAGATATTGTAAGATTGATTTAGTTATGAAGTATTTATCGAAGAATTTTCTTATCAGCAAAAGAAAGATATGTGGTTAAGAAGTTGAGCGACAGATGACAGTGTTTAGAAGTAATATGCAATACTTGATTGTATACATGATATGTTAAATTATATGTGTAAGGTGTATAAGTATGTCTGTACATAAGTTGAGGATAATGAAACAAACATCGTAATGTGCTCTGACTCTTAGCAGCTTTTGCATTTTGAGTTTAATCTTGTCTGTTTGCCTAACCTTAACACTGTGGCTTCACATGAATCTTGCATGCTTGCTTGCTGTGCTGCCATTTATATAACATAACCCAGTATTCCCCATGTTTACCTCACGGCTTGCACATTGTTTGATCAACAATTTTGTTCACCGTGAGTGATACACACTTGCTGTATTCTGTTAAAAATTGCAGTGCAATTTATGTATACTTGTTCTTTTTTAAAATCATTTTTATTTTGTTGTACTGCATTGGGCATGCCAAGTGAACCATGAAGTATGAGTAATTTAGTCAAACCTGTCCCGTGTTCACTATATTATCCAAAGGCATATTATTTGTATTACATCGAAATCATTTATATAGGTGCATATTTTTTTTTTACATCAAAAAAAGTGTTTGCAAATTGCATTTCTTTTTCATGAAGTGGTGAAATAAAACAGGACATATTAAAATGTCAGCTATTACTCTTGCATGCCATAATTGACACTTACGTGACTGTGAAAATGCTCTTTCCTTGTTAAGATTATTATGAAACATTATAATGAGGAAAGGTGACAATAATATTTGATCAGGTTGCACTGACTATGTGGCATCAGTTCTATATTTTGAAGCTAATAGTAATTGAACTCTGTGTTGTCTGAGTACTACTGCTTTTACATGTATTATTTTATCTATTTACCAGCAATCTCCTGCTTAGTGATTCAAGCATTTAATAAAATATTACATGCCCTCCTCATAGTAAATACATGTATTATGGGTATGAGTCTGACCCCTAAACCAGGATTGCAGTTACATGGCTGTACAACTCCAAAAGATGTTTCACTCTGTATCTCTATCCCATATCATGTAAATCATGCTTGCCTTCATTCAAATCGTGCTTTATACTAGTGTTGCACGACTCCAGGATTTTGGGGAGTCGACTAGTCGCTGATCAAACGTCGCGACTCCGACTATTTGCCAACTCTTGGCATTCGGTTCTGTTGGTATGATCAATAGGTAAAAAGAAGCACACAATGACTGTTCAGCGTCCTCCTTCAATGATTTCAGTGATTTTGATGCAAAAGCAGTCCATTGTTGTCCAATTTCATTACCAATGATAATGGTCAGTTAATGTTGAAAATTATTTTTGAGTTGTTTCAACTGTGGTTAAGATCATTCAAAAATTGACTTTCTACCATAGTCCCACACATTGTCATTGATGTTTAGACTGATTTATATGGCATACATATGTGATTACATGAAGTCGATTCTGGCATTTCTAAAGTCGGAGTCGCGACTCCTTGACGTTAGTCACGACTCCGACTTTTGGCAACTTAGTCGTGCAACTCTACTTTATACATGTTACATTCTGTGACTTATGTTGGCTAATGCTTACAAATGCTGTCTCCTACTTACATTCCTTTTAGGATAAAAAAGTACCTGATATACCTCTTTATTCCAGTGTCTTCCAACTGTACATATTCACAATTACCAGTGAGGTAATTAAAGGGAGAAGGAGCCAGCAACTAGCAGGCATAAGTTAAGAACAAATTTGAGTTCTTGCCAACCAATCAGATCGCACGTACACAGGTCTGGAGCTGACCATGCATGACCGATGCATGCCACCCGACGTGTGTTAGTCACACCGTGGTAATGTATGCATTGTTTGAATTGATAAGCTCCTCCCCCTATAGCTGTTTCTGCAAGTTTTATCCCTGGATAAAACTTGCAAAGACGTAAAATAAACAAATTAATTAACTAATAGGGCCTTGCTGAGGGTGAGTATCACACGGTACCCCTTATTTAGGCTGTGTTTATCACCATGTACCATAATTCTCACAATACTCACAGTGTCATTTTTTTTCTTAACTTATGCCTGTAAGTTGCTAGCTCCTTCTCCCTAAAAGACTCTTCTGACCACTCTTTCTCAGTCTCACTCTCGGTCTTGAGACTCTAACAAGAAACAAATGGAATCTTCATTATTATGAGTGGTCTTGGTCCTGGATCTTGGTCTCCAGATCTAATTCTAAACGAATGGAACTTTCATTTTTGTGAGTGGTCTCGGCCCCGGTCTTGGACTCCCGGTCTGGACTACATCACTACACATCAACTCCAAAAGTATCTCATGCAGTACCACACATGCTACTAGGCTTCATCTTCCAGCCACTAACTCAGACATAGTGTTGGTTGAGTGTGTGTCTTTTGCAGGGATGTAGTCGAGGCCGGATTTTGCCGGCCTTGGCCTTGGCCTCGGACCAAGTCACTTGTACAAAGTGTATGGGAACAATATTTTTCCAGCCGCCTCGTGACTCGGAATGGTCAGCCTCGGCTACATCCCTGATCTTTTGGTCTTTAATGTAAGGCAGAGCTGCCAACCAATATGTTTTAAGGATATGTAATAAGTTTTTTCATCATCAAAAGTAGCAAAATATGGTTTTTGAATACAAAATATGTCTTTTCTTAAATTTGATAGACATATGTGTAATTTACCTAAATGTATTCTTGTACCAAAATATGTTTTTTGCCTTCAAAATATGATTTTTGATATGCATCAGTATGTTTTTTGGTCAGCAGAGGTTGGCAGCTCTGGTAAGGATGTTTTAAAATATATTTAACTTAGACCAGAAGGTGTGTGATTATTATTATTTTAAACGGTGGGGGGGGGGGGGGGAGGGGACGAGAAAGTATTCTAATAACTACTGTAGTGCACATGTATTCTTTATGTCTGTGTGTATGTCGTGGGTGGGGGGGGGTACTATGGCACTGCATGTATGATAACTCCTTATTCAATAGCTAACCAATGACATTTAACATGTGGCCTATTCATTGCTCAATAAAAGACTGCTCTGTTCACCACATTCCATGCACAATCCATAACAGTTCCTTTATTATTGGACGAATAAGCTTCCACTGTAATGTACTTTTGTAGTATTTTGCTCTAGATTGGTAATTTTCGTAGATCAATACTTTAGAACACTGTTTTTCTGATGAATGTGGCATAATTCAGGTCCTCTCCTTCAGTTTCTCTCTATGTATATATATTTGCATGATTATAAATAACTTGTATGTATGCATAAAATTGCCACTTATTAATTTATTGCATAATTAATTTTATTCTTAATTGTAAGTGTATTTCGTTTTGTATATGTGCATAAGTGGTAGATGTTGAAGCATTTTATTGGATCTACTCAATAATAATTTGATGGTTTTGGTAAGAGAAACATTTTGTGATGAGTTGTACACAGCTCGAGATAATGGTTACAAGCAGGCGCATTGATCTATGTCAATATTTTCGGTGCACTCTGCATGTAAAATTGCAATATAGAATGCTACACACAAAATTGAAACTTGTGTATGTTAAGAACATGTATTATTTTTATGTTGAGTTTAATGGTTTTGTTGTGCTTTGCACTGCTTCTTAAACATATTGTTTTTGCATTTGGGTTTTATAAACTTCTAAAGTTGTCAAAATTTTAGCTGTGGGGGTACTTATCAAAATAAAAGCTAAGTACGTTTTACCTAGTCCTAAATAGCTATTTTGTAGAGTAAAACAATGCACAGCTCAGATTTTTGGTTTTAAATTGCCAGCAACCTCACCTACCACATCCCTCAGTAGCGAATGTACATCCCTGCTAGAGTGTTATGAGTGTTGTTCATCAAAAGAAAATAAACAATTGAATTTTAGAAAGTTTTGTTTCTGGTATACATGAAAGTGTAATTAGTATACTCAGGTTGTGGTATGATTTGTTGTACAGATACGTGCATGACCAGTGTATACAAGTGGGCTTTCATCCTAATGAAGTGTCATTGAAATTAAATTTCTTGCCACATGCTTAAAAGTCTCCAGAAGAAGCAGAAAACTGGAAACTGGTAATCAATTAATAGTTTTACTTTATTGACATTTGTTTGTGATTGTATTTGGTCTTATTTCTATTTGTGAATTGATTTTTATAGTGAATTTTACATTTCTATAGAATATTTATCCTTTTTTATTTAGCCATCAAAATGAACACTACAATCATTTGACAGAAATTTATATAATTGCAATTTGCATACATTTCAATCATTGGTCTGATTGTTTTTGTATCAATGGACCATTTGGTAATTTTCACTTACTTTCTTGTTTAAACTAGCACCAACATATTTGTGACTTTTTTTGTTACATATATTTCTATTGTTATTTCATTCAATGTATCATATTTTCACTCTGTGTAGGTTAGAAAGAAATTATGAAACCAAGGATGGAACTCATAATGTCTCACTGGTGCAATTTTGCACTGTAAATACACTGTAGTACCCTTTCAATAAAATAATATTACAAGAATGAAAATTATTGCAGTAATTTAGTTTCTTATTACACATTTATAGTAGGGGAACACAGCTCACTGAATCACCCATAAAACTGATAAATACAATATTGGATATTTTACTACAGATTTGAGATTTTGTGTTTTATGAAGAGGATAAAACACAAACATTTTCTGTACATTTGTGAATATTGATGAGAAATAAACTTCACAGAGCACAATATTTTTCGCCAATAGTGCTATGTGAACTTGACCCTACAATCTGAATATTGCTGAATGTGTCGTCATTCAAAAAATTCTCGACACTTTAAAAGACTAAACAGATTCTCCAGACACCCTGGAATTTGTGGAAAACCTGGAAAATAGTTCCTTTTCCACTCAGGGAATGTGAGAAATAAAATGAAAGTTGCAAATCTGAACTATTGTATCTCGTGTCCAATTCCAAGCAGTATATCTACTGGTGGCTTTTTAGTGTATTATCTGCCTCGTGGAAGAAATAATCGTGAAATTTTGAAACTCATCAGGGAAAATTCACTTACAAATAATCAGGGAAGTTATTTTTCATGAAATTCTGGGAATCATGATTATGCTCATTGACAGTTGTGAAATATCCTCATCTGAAATACAATGGACAGTAAACCATTCAAAATTCATATTCGCTGAGCTGGTGTTTGAATTTTTTCTGCAATTTTAATGTAAGTTGATTTTGGAATATTATGTGGATAAAGATGATTTTGTTGAAATATATTGCTTAAAATGTTTTCATAATATATGTATTGAGTAAGACTTGTAAAAACTATGTATGGCGAAACTGATATATCGATTACCATCAGACCTGTTTTAATAGCAAGTTGCATAGGGATCAACATATCAACAGTACATTATGGAAGTATTTTATTTACCAGTAGCTGCCTCATTATATGACGTCGTTTGTCCGGCAGAGGGGCCGTAGCAATTGTTCCCGGCAGAAAGGCCTTGACACTACATTGTCTGTAACTTGAAAACCATTGACTTTTGTCACATGAAATCAAAATAGTGTGATAGATCCTTCTGTCAGCCTATAAGGTGCAAATATCAAATAAGGCAATATTTCTCAAATTAGAGAAAATTTACTGTAAGGCCCTTCTGCTGGGAACATATGCTAGGGCCTTTCTGCTGGACAGTTGACTATGAAAGTCACCACATTATGTGCAGTGTAAGGAATCATGTCAACCCCAGTTAGTGATGAGAATGAGATGTATATTTTTAGAAAGTTACATAGTAGGTTTGTACATATCATGTTCCTACCAATATTTTTAGCAAAAAAAATGAAAATAAGTTTTCTGTCAAATTGTTGATGAACAAACAAATGTTGTTCTTAGACTGTAATTATTTCTTCAAATTAAATTCATCTAAAATATTTTGTTAAAAAAATATATTTTTATTGTGTCAATGACCCATATTGTTGTTATAATGATCACTCATAACATGTATTGTGAATCTTCACAGTACATTATTGTCTTCCATGCCCCTCCCCATGGCCCTCGGGAAGGGGCGGGGGGTGCGCGGGGTGCTGAAGCACCCGCTGCAAAAAGACGTGTAATGTCTATTTTTTCTTCAATTTTGGCCGGCAGAGCGAACTTTCAGCCTGTTAATTTCGGCACGAAATTTGGCCGTTGAAAAATTTATGGGCCGTGAAAAATTTTTTTTGGGCTGCGAAAAATTTTTCCGGCCGACCCCAGCTGACGACTTTCAGCTGTTGATTTGGCCGCAAATTTGGCCGTGAAATTTTTTTTGGCGCCGGAAAATTTGTTTTTGGCCGCGACATGGAAAAATATTTGGCTGCGAAAATTTTCCGGCCGACTCCCCCCCCCCACCTCCCCCCCCCCCCCCCGAGCGACTTTTCAGCTGTTGATTTGGCCGCGAATTTGGCGTGAAAAAACTTTTGGCCGCGAAAAATTTTGGGGTCAGCATGAAAATATATATCTCCTGCACGCCCCGGTGAAAAAATTGTTCCCAGGGCCCTGCCCCTCCCCTTTGTTTGAGTAGCAAATTGGCATACCACTTGGTATTGATTTTAGCTTATTTCATGGAAGATATATCATGGCACAGTTTCAAAGCGCAACAGTATCTTACAGTAAATGTTCACTACATGAATTTGTAATGTACATGTAGTTGAATACATTTTTGAATAAAATATAAAATTGGCTATAAAATATATAAGTAACACAATATCATGGCACACATCCATGAGCTAGAAATTTTGGAATCCATTTAATTTCAGTTAGGGCAATTTGTTGAACTCATTTTCAAAGTTAATGTGATTTTCTCATCACTTTGAACCCAACATTCCAAATACATGTATGTAAAGCAAGGTACTCGTATATAACAGTATTTTGTATGCCTGTGTTTTGTGGATTTAGATTTGGAAACTTATTTTTATAGATAAAAAGTTAAAGCAAAAGAAAGATTACAATGAAATTAAGAGATGTCATCACTCATCGATTTTTAATGCTTTTATTTTGTTGTGAATATCAGCTTGATGGAATAGTAATTCCAGTGATCTGCCCGAGCAATCTACCACACAATTTATTCAGATACAGTATGTTGTTATAAATTTAGCATACTCATATACTTCACTTCAAATCTATGTTTGGAGTTTTCAGAACCTGAAATGTCAGAAAATGTGAAATCCAAACTTGGAAAACACTGTCATTTATTAAATAAGATGAATTTTAGAAATTGTTTTGTACTTGTTTGAATAGATGGGTTGAAATGAATATCACTAGAATAGCATTAGTACTTAGTTTTATTGCATGAGAACTTTTCCAGGTATCATTTCTTATTGTGCCATCATTCCACTATATTACATTATGTGAATACATTCTTAGTATCAACTAATCGTTGGTATACTCTTTTGATATACGCAGAGAATAAGTACAATGATTTGTATGTATTGTATCTTAATATTTTACATCTATGGTGATAAAACTCAGATGTATTTTTGGTGTACTTTAAAAATTCACTTTGGAGATGATGCCTTGAAATTTATGAGAGTAAAATTAAATATTCTTGGAAAATATCTAACTGGTATCTTGTTGTGTCTTCTTCTTATTCTATTCTTATCAGTAAAAAAAAATGACAGTGTTTCAGAAAGTGTGATTTTCATAGGTGCGTCCAAAAACGATGAATTAAATTCATCACAATTCACTATAATTATACAAGCCGTTTTCAAATTCAGTGTAGTGTTTTTACATGCAAGAGGATGGCAGCTGGTCTTGGTCTGAAGAACACAGTTTAATTTTGTATATTTGCAAGTTTAGGGTTTAACAGTGACTTAAAAGTATAAAGAGTACAAACCTATAAACTGTGCAGGTCAAATGGTATTAATTTTATGGATTCTCACTCAGTTTCAGTTATTGTGATCATGAAGTGATCAAAGAGTGAGTGTTTGTGCACTTTTATAGACCAGCAAAACGGGGAGGTGTGTAGAACTGGGGAGCTCCTTGATTTACCAACCTACAAAGTTAGAATGATGCTAATACATCCTCTACAGTCCATACAGGGTGAGGGTAGATGTAGTCATCCTCCACATAACATTTTCATAGTTTGAGGAGGGGTGTGTGTGTGTATGTATAATATATGTGTGTGTGTGTGTGTATGTATAATGTATGTGTGTGTGTGTCTGTGACTGTGTGTGTGTGTCTGTGTGTGTGTGACTGTGTGTGTGTGTGTGCGTGTGTCTGTGTGTGACTGTGTGTGTGTCTGTCTGTGTGTGTGTGTGTGGGTGTGCGTGTGTCTGCGTGTGACTGTGTGTGTGTCTGTGTGACTGTGTGTGTGTCTGTGTGACTGTGTGTGTGTGTGCGTGTGTCTGTGTGTGACTGTGTGTGTGTGTGTGTGACTGTGTGTGTGTGTGTGTATGTGTGTGTGAGACTGTGTGTGTGTGTGTGTGTTTATAATCGCCTTCAACCGGGGACGTAAGTATGACACTCCACTATCAGATTGGGGACGTTGGGAAAAACGGGACGGTCCCCACCCTCAAATGGCCAGAAATCAAACGTAGATGGTGCTAAAGCGCCTAGAAAATGGCCCAAAATTGTGTGCACCCCAACGTCCCCGCTTACTGGTGAAATATCATACACATACACAAACGTCCCCGATTGCATGTTGTACACGGAGTGTGTGTCCTCGATTTGCAATGTTTGTATACGGAGTGTTTTTTTTTTTTTTGCTGTCCCTGTTTGGCGGCAGTTACACGTATGTGTGTGTGTGTTAAACATAATGAATGAAGAGTTAAATGGCTGAACCACACACAAGTTCTCTTTGTATGACACATACATGTATTGTTGCATCAGAACAGTGTCTATATATACCCACACAGAGTAAAATGAAATAAATTACCACATGAAACATCGCTTTTCACAATATATAAAATATTTATTTACCATTATGTTAGGCATGATATACATTTCATCGTCAAAAGGTTATTTACAAACACAAAATGCTATTTACAATTTACAAATATATAACATTTAAATTGATATGGAGGCAAGGTGAACCAAACCAATTTGCAAACATAAAAGTTCAAAATAGTTGTGTCCAGCACATTTTGGGTATAAATGGATGAGGTATTAACCCTGTGATTCCCATGATAATGTTAACTGACAGGCACACCAGAATGGAAGACGTGAGCGGCATAATACAACATTGGAACTAGTGTGATCTTTCTATCATGTAATCACACAAAACTATCATAAATTATGATCTAATTAGACTAATACATGATTAGTCCAAAGTAGAAAAACTACAATAATTGCAGTAATTTCTTTAGACGGCCATTTTTAATCCAGGAGTATGATAGTTTCTTGTATAATATCTTGCATACCGTTCATGATTGTTCCGTTTCAAAAAATGGTCTGTTTCGTTTCTGAAAACCTGTAATTCCGTTTCAACTTCATATAAAAATGGAAATTCCATTTTGTCATAGAAAATGTACACAGCAAAAACATGAATTCCGTTTTGCAAAGGTGAATTTCATGAATTTTTACATGAAAAGTATAAAAACCAAACGGATTTTCCGTTTGATTTACTGGTAAAACGGAAAATCACTGTCCCTATTCATGCTTATTTCTCCTTAAGTTAACAAATCAGAGACAAATCCTTCCAGCTGGGAGTTCCACTCCAGCTGGTGTAAAGTTGGTATATATTTCAACTCATTCGGCTCTTGAGGCATTTTCAATCATGTCCCTAACCTATAAGTGCGAGGTAAAGGTAATTGACATGATTGGGGGTAGTCCTCAATTTGGGGTAAAACTATTCTAGAATCAAGTAAACTTTGCAAGGATTCTACTCTGAATGTAGTCAAAAGTTGATTAATTTTGAAATAACTTGCATCAGTATATACCTTGTGACAGACAAATCTGTTGTGTAGCGTTCCATGGGATTTAATTCTCTTGAACCTCGTGAGAAACAAACTGCTGGTATGTTAATGTTTGATACTCCTTAAGTAAAGAAACTCAAAACAAATCCTCCCAGCTAGGAAATCCACTCCAGCTAGTGTATCATTGGTGTATGTTTCAACCAGTTTGATTCTAAAGGCATTATTTATTTCTCCCAAAACATTCGAGATTCAATCCCAATTCTTTCAAAATTCACAAGAGGTATTATATAACCAGTAGTCTAGTACCACGGAATGATAGCATAATCATGTTACTTTTACGTGGTTCACTGGTTGTTTCTATTCAGTCATGGATGACTGCTCAGCAAGAAATTTTGTGAAAATTGTTTTATGTAGGTTGGTGTAGTTTGCGCTGCATGAGCGCTCACAAGAAAGCAACAAATCATGCATGCCCACAGCACTGTGTAAAATTTAGACAAAGTCACGTTTTAAGGCAGGGCATCTATTTTGCATGCCTAAAAATCAACATTTTGTAAATACAATGCCATTTAGAAGAAAATGCCATCTGCAAACCTTTAGCAAAATATAGGAGCTAGAAACTCAGTTTAAGTGGAATTATAGTGACCGTTAGACTCAGATTTGAAATTTTTCTCGCGAGAAAAAAATTCCTACCATAGAACGTACACTAAATGGCTATAGTTTTTCTTTTGTATTTTTTTAATTCTACATAATTACTGACCCCCAGTTTTCACAGACATGCTCTTCTTCAATAGCCTAAGGGCATGGGTTACCGTTATCTTTTCCTGGTCTGCGGGGATGTTTGCAAATGAGATCCACTACCATTAATGTTTCACACAATTGATTGCCGAATAGTTGTTCATGACCGAATATGAATGAGTAATATACCACATAAACAAATGATTATGCTATCATTCTCTGATATCACTTTAATATTATTGTTTTTATTTCGAGAGATTTTAGATTGAATCTGTGTTTCTTTACTTTATTTTACACCATGGTGTACAAATAAGGGGCTTTCAGCAGAGTGGACATAGCCGTCTTTCACGTTGACTGGTAATACAAATCCATCAGGTAATATCCATGTTTTCCATTGTCAAAAACAATAAGATCTAATGTTTTCACCAGGTATGTGGAATGTGATGTGGGAAATTCACAATCAGAGCTCTTACCAGCCCTGTGCATGCATAAGATCATCACATACATGTACGTCCACTGCCCAAGAGAACAATGCAAGATTGGGCAATTTGTCGTCCTTTCTGTCAGTGGACATACATGTACATGTATGAGATAAAGCATGCACAGTGTTGACAAAAATCTCATGAATTCTTCACATCACAGTCCTCATAAAACTAAAAAGACCTTACTCTCTCTAACAATAGACAACGTGAGAATCAGTGGCGTATCTAGGAAATGCAGCGCCCGGGGCATGGTGCTAAAATTGCGCCTCTTCCGACATCTAAAACAGGGGGCAAGCACTGAAATCGCGCCCCTTACAGCAGCTTCAGCCTTGGCCAGTGTCGAAATCACGCCCTTTCCAACTTTTTTTGGCGGTAACTTCTGAAGTTATTCATGAAATTAATTATTCAATGTCTTTTTTCTCCCACTTTTCTACTATTTTCTTCCCTTTTTTCTTCATTTTCCTTGTTTTTCTTCTAACTTTTGCCTTTTTGCGCCCCCCTGAAAGTGGTGCCTGGGGCACGTGCCCCCCTTGCCCCCCGCTAGATAAGCCACTGGTGAGAATCACCTGGTGGATATGCATCATCGGTCCATGAGAATGACGTTCCTATTCACACAATCAAAAAGTCTATATTGTTAGCACCTGTGAAATAATCTTCCTCCATCCTCCATAACAGGGTTGGCAATTATTTTTTTATTTGTTTGGGAAGGGGTGATTTAAATCATGTTTTAAATCATCATTAAAATTGTGATTTAAATCAATAAATTGATTTATTTGATGCTGATCAGTTCTTTTTTCTCAAAAACAATCATGATTCAAATCAGTGATTTAAATTGCCAACCC
>JZLH01S0133393.1:14332-25332 GCA_001188425.1 Eucidaris tribuloides
ATACTGCCTTCGGACATTGTGGTTTCGTAAATCCTAAATGTTTAGAAGCTAATCAACAAAATAAGCATGAAACATTATTAGTTTATGTAATAGTGGGTATGTAGTCAGTTTACATGTACTGAATATCTAAACTAATAAAAATAGTAATAAAAAAAAAAGAATAAACACGGAACATCAAAATTGGAGACCTGGTTTATACCAACGGACTCTCGATCCAGTTTGGTCACTCAGAAAAGTGCATTCTCTGCACGAAATAATCTGATGGCGTCTACGAGAAGTGCCAGCAACATGCACAATTCGGAAATCCAGAAATGATTATTCTCGAACACAATCGAATCAGAATTTCAAAAAAAGAATGTTCCTAAATAATGCTTTGGTGCGATTTTGCATATGTGTACGAGAGGCAATGCGATAAAACACTACCAATCGCAGTTTTACCATTGTTTATTTATTGCAATGATCAGTTTTACGCTGTATGGATGATAAGAGCATAAAACTACACCTGATGGCATAGGGCAATCTTGGTGGCATAGTGTATTGGGTATAACGCCTGACTAAGTAACGCTGGAGGTCGTGGTTCCATGCTCAACCGAGTCAGCCCGGATTGTTTTTCATACAGACTCAAAATGAATTTAATGTACTGCTTAATTGCGTCGTGAAAGTCAAAATAAACATTTTAATACATTACATCGATGCGCAATAATAAATCATTTAAATTAAACATGACTAGCTTGCTGCAGTGTGGTGAATTAGAGCCTAACGCCTGTCGAGTATATGAACTTATTTTTCTATGGTTTAAATGTGGTTCCATGTTAATGGATAAGAATTGGTGGATAATATATAACATAGAGATTGAAAATTTTATCTCATTAGAAGACTTACGTTGGGTCCATGTAAAAGATGGAAAATGAGCGAAATAGTTCGTTGTTGAGATCACTAGTGCTACTGTAAAAACGATGCATTTACAGCTCCAGACATTAAACATCGCAACCCTGGCATTTATGTCTTAAAAGTCATACCACATTATGGTACGATGTCCAGTATGAGATAAATTACGAGATGATTTGGTTTTTAAGATGGTGCCTAGTTATGGAGGTATTTGTGTATGGTGGTTATGCAGTCTCAAGGTGCATGAGAGATCGATGTTCTGGGGCTCGTACATACGCAGAAACGTTAGTCGTAACTGCTAGTGTGACCAAGGCCTAAGACATGCCATTTCAAACGCATTAATCATATTTTCGTCAATACTTTTTAGTGTCCACGTTTCTGCCCCGTATGTACGGAGCAGAACATGATTTATGATTGTGATGATAAAATAAATACTCTATAGGGACCATTTCTTAAAACATATCTATTCGTTTTTATTTTACTTGGCAATGTTACATTGTGTGTATGATTTGTTAAGACATAAATTGAGGGTTGCGTGTTTACATGTTGGAGTGTAAATGCATCGTTTTTACAGTAGCACTAAGTGATTCAACAACGAACTATTTTGCTCTTTTCCATCTTTTACATGACCCAACGTAAGTCTTCTTTGAGTAAAATTTTCAATCTTATGTTTATATTATCCACAATTTCTTTCCATAACTTGGACACGCAACATTACACCATAGAAAAATAAGCTCATATACTCGACAGGCGTTAGGCTCTAATCCACCACACTGCAGGCAACTAGTCATTGTAATAATTTATTATTGCGTCGATATAATGTTATTAAAGAATGTTTTATTCTGCCTTTCACGACGCAATTAAGCACTACATTAAATTCATTTTGATTCTGTATGAAAAAACAATCACAGGCTGACTCAGTTGAGGATCGAACCCACGACTTCCAGGTTACTAGTCAGGCGTTATACCACTATGCCACCAAGATTGCCCTATGGCATCAGGTGTATTGTTATGCTCTTATCCATCTAATGCAGCAGACAACTGATCATTGCAATAAATAACAATGATAAAACTGCATTGGTAGTGTTTTATCGCCTTCCTCTGGTACTTCATATGCAATCGCACCAGAGCATTATTTAAGGCCCTGTCACATATTAGCGTTTAGTATCAACGTGTGCCCAGCGTATATGTTTTTCGTAGCGAAATTTGGGCTAAGTCCAAACACGCTCAAGCACGCTCAAATTCCAGGTCAAAAATGTGTGAAAACTAATGACTAACGCATTATGAACGAATGGTAATCGCATATCTAGCGTCCCACGTTACGATTGAAAGCGCGTGTGCAGCGTGAAATGATGAAGGAGCTACTCTAGGAGACAGTGACGTCAAAGAAAAGAAAAATATCACTGTGCGTTAGCTATACTGTATGCATACGTTATTCTAACGGTAGACTAGCGGCAAGAACGTCAGACGGGCGCCCGGCGAAAGTCGATGGAAGTTAGTCAGCACGTTGTCGCACGCTCAAAATTTTGAACAAGTCCAAAATCAAACGTCGGGCAGCAGCGTTCTTTAACGAACACCGGCGACCTTTGGTCGAACAGCTAACAAAATCAGCGTTTGTCTACCGTATTACCAACGACTGACAACGTACGCGAACGTGCACCCAAATTTCCGAACACGTTAGACACACGTTAACTCCACACGCTGATGTGTGACAGTTGCTTTATCCTTTGACGCTATGTGTGCGTTGAGCATTCGTTATTGCAACGGATTGGATGGACGTGTTTTGAACGAACTGTGGACGATTAAGAAACGAACAAACTACGCGTGTAACGTTCAAACAGCGAATACTCAACGAATACATAGCGCACTGGTAAGCATGTTACCACAAGCCCAAAATTTTGAACATGTCCGAAATAAAAAAATCGGCACCGGCGTGGCCGACGACCCTTGGGCGCACATCTGACGAATACAACATATGTCAAACGTATTACTAACGACTGACAACGTACGCAAAATTTTCAAACACACTAGGCACACGTTGGCTCTAAACGCTCATATGTGACAGGGCCTTTAGGAACATTTCTTGAAATCTGATCGATTGTGTTCAGAAGGAAACATTTCCAGTTGTGCATGTTGCTTGCACTTCCTCGTAAATGCATGGATTATTTCGTGCAAAGAAATGCACTTTTCTTGAATGACTAAACTGGATCGAAAGTCTGTTGTATAGAACCAAGATCTTCCAAGTTTTAATGTTCCGTGTTTATTTTTTTTATTTACTACTTTTATTAGTTTAGACTAATTCAGTACATGTAACTGCACTACATACCCACTATCACATAAACTAATTATGTTTCATGCTTATTTTGTTTATTAGCTTCTAAACATTTAGGGATTTACGAAACACATGTCTGAAGGCAGTAAAAAGGGATCAATGTATGTTGCCGATATGACTACGACGGAAATGTTTTCGCTGGGTCACAAATATGGACTTGTAGGTTTTAATGCTCTTGTGGAATGAATAATTCACACCCCGCATCCTCCGTAATAACGTTTTTGGCATCTTTAATGTCAGCAAGTCGAAATTCAATATAAAACGGGAAAGGAGGAATACAAAAGTTGCGTGCTAAATCCTGCCGTGAGGTAAAATACATCAAGATTGACAGCTAATTTCGACGGTAATTCTTTTAAACAAATCCTCTGAGTTGATGGAATGCATAATTTCTCTTTCTTTATCGTCGGAATGAGAAAGTTGTGCCCGTTTGTATGAAATTTAAAATATCCATTATGAATAAATCATCTTTTTAGAGGTGGCAATTGCCCAGTTGTCGGGGTAAACTAATAAATAACATAATCCATCATCGTAAAGTATTTTTATGACAGAAAGTGATAAAAATTGAAATATATTTTAATATCATGATTCCCCTTGATTATACACGAACTAGTTTTGCTGATGGGTTTCGACAGTGGTGAGTGAGGCGATGGTTAAATCATAGCTCTTTTTTTTTCTTTTCGAGAGTGGTTGTTCCAGATTGTGGACCAACTAAATGCATTCGCCTTTGGCACACGCCTCTCAGTTAATGTTGTGATGCAGTTGACAAGGTTCAATAATTTTATACATCAGTCAGTGCCTGACTTTGAGAACCTATGCCTTAATTAGATTTTCTGGATGATTTTAGGCGATGTGATTCAACAAGAAATAATAGAAATAGTAATAGTAATAGTAATAGTAATAGTAATACTTATACAGATTCAATGCACATCCAGCATAATTATCAACACGTAGACTCGAATGACCTCAGATTAAGATTATGCATGTACACACTCGCAACAGTCACCATCGTACTGATATCAATTACGTTTCCTTGCATGCATAAGTGCAATTAACTAATTATATTGTCAAACGTTCTCACGGTTCATTATATAATTAATTGTATAAACAGCAAACCCTGCGAATCTTTACAATCGTGATATAAACTTTCAAATGGTGCACGACATAACAGACGTCATTAAAGACATTAAAAATTGTCAAGCTTTGATAGCTGATCTATCATATTTGGATGGACAAATAAACACCATGCATACATCACAAAATTGTAGACATTTATGTTTTCACTAGCGACATTACATTCAGATCACACAGCAGTCTATAGATAACTGAAGTGGCTTCTGACTGATTTTTCAATCTGTAATCGCATATACTGATCGTTTTGAACTGTATTTTTTCAGGGTATCATTTTTAGACCTTATCAGAGATACTATAGTAGTAGCGTAAAAGATCATGCAGCTCAGATTTTTTTAACCCCCCCCCAAAAAAAATGTTAACGATGTCTTTAATTTGACGTTAAAGGTAAATGACATGATTGGGGGTAGTCCTCAACTTGGGCCGAAACTACTCTAGAATCAAGTAAACTATGCACGGATTCTCCTGTGAAAATCTTGTAGGCAAACGTTGACTCATTCTAAAATAAACAATGTCAATATCACTCGTAGTACGGAAACCTGCTGTGTGGCTCTCTATGGGGCTTATTTTTATCGTCCCCGGATAAGATTAAGATACTCCTATGTTTATGCTTGATTCTCCTTAAGTAATCAAATTACAGACAAATCCTCGCCAGTGGTGAGATCCACTCCTGCTAGTGTATGGTTGGTATATATTTCAACTCATTTGGTTCTTGAGGCATTTTCAAGTGTTCCCAATCATGTCACTAACCTTCAATATAAATTAAATATGAATATTTGTGAACAGAATACAAGCAGACAATTTCAATCGATCAGGAAATATCTGGGAAAAGTAACAACATTGCTAGCCTTGTCGCATCATCCTTTGGTGGTAAGGTAAACATATTACAGTGATAAGCTAACATTGCGGAGCTCTAATTCAAAAAAATTGTCAAACTTTGATATCTGAACTACATAGTAGTTCCAATGGACAAATAAACACCCTAGAATACAAAAGTTTGGAAAGTTATGCTGCCAATAGCAAGGTATGCATGAATAAATAATTTCTACTCCGGTGGATGATAAAATAGCCTAGATCTGCACACTGTAAGTCTGTGCGAGGAAATGGACAGGTGAATCCGGCAAATTTGAATGCTTGTAGATTTTCACATTTTTAAAGCACTAAATCATCATTTTGAAATACAATTTTTTTCACGGCTTCATTTTTAGACCTTATCAAAGACACTTGGAGCATGGAGGATTTTGTAGCTCACATTATATTTTTAACTGTGGTAAATGTTAGCCAGTGGCTTTAAAACAGAGTTTGTGTTTCATGTGTGTCATTTGTTTTGAACACTGTCAAAAACGGGAGTTAAAATCAACACCAAGGGCGTTTCTGTTATAGATACCAACCATGGGCTAAAATGTCGACACTCCTTGTTATTTTACAACCGATGAGAGTATGCCAGTATTAGCTTTGAATCAAAAAATTATGAAATTTTGTTTAAACTCCAAAGTTATGATATTTAACACCATACATGGCATCTACGGAACACTCTGGGTGCTAAAATGTTAACACAGCAGGTTTTGCAGTATATGTTGCTGACCTTTCATCTTGTTCTGTCTGGTGCAATGTAAGAATCTGGGTGTTAAATTTAACACACAGGAAATGATCCAATATAGATTTATCGAAAGTGGTGTTTACTTTCAGCACCCTTGGTGTTAAAAGGATTACTCTTGGTGTTTGAAGAGCATGTTATTCGTTTGGTGTTTATACAGCATTCAATGTGTTGGAATTTAACAGCACATCTGCATTGGGTAACACCACGGAGCTAAACTTCACACTCCTGTTCCTGTTGTGTGGGCTTTTCTGCTCTTTGTTGCTCCTGTTTTTCAAGCCAGTTCATAATCTAAGTACTGGGGGTGTTTCGTAAAGCTGTTCGTAAGTTATGAACAACTTTACGCGCGACTGGTGATACCTTCTTGTACTACATGTAAATGCATGAGAAACTGATTAGCACCCAAGAAAGTATCACCAGTCGTTCGTAAAATTGTTCGTAACTTACGAACAGCCTAATGAAACATCCCCCTGGTGTCTTTGCTTTGCACCCTGCTACCTCCTCTCCTGCCTTCTTACTTATCGATATACATATGTTTACATGCAGAATCATAAATACAGGGGCGTTAAAAATCACTCGCGTGCTAAACATGTGGTACAGGCAGGTGCGAAGCACAAGCGTAAATCCTGGGGGAAGGGGGATATATCCCCGCACATTTCGAGGGGGGGAGGGGGGGTGCTGGCCTATACAAAATACCCTCCATTTTTAAAGAAAATAAAAAATGTTTAATATGTATATAATTTCTTCTCTAAGATCGTTTTTATTCTAAAAAGGCGAAAGCTCTCTCGCTTGCATTTTCCCTCAATGAAATGTTGGTCCCTGGAAAAATTCCTTGTTTTTAGCGGTTCATATTTAAGGTTGCATCCCTTGCATTGCAGTACTCTGTTTGAACTTGAGAGTAATTCCACTGACTTTTCAAATATATTTATTCAAAATTTTATTTTAGAGTGTACTGTTACTTGCAGTTTCTTGTGTAATGATGGACCAGCCCTTCCTGTCAAGCATTGCTCTCCCTAACTCCCTAACACGAGAAACCGCAAGGACTCGGCGAAAGTAAAGTAAGTAAGTACTATTACTGGCAGACAGAGACCAGCAATCCCAACATGTCTGAACTGACGTACACAGGTGTAAATGGGAAGGGGGTGGGGGATATATCCCACCACTTTTGGGGAAGGGGGATGGTGTGTACAAATATACCTCCACTTTTTAAGAAAAAATATTTTATATTATTGAATAATTGATCAACTTTATGAAATTAATGTCATTAAAATGCTAAAAATATCATCGGAATGTCCTGACATTTCCGATTTAATGTCATGTATATCGATATCGCTGATTCATCTTCATTTTACGTGTTTCCATTGGACCCAATGGGCCTTATATCCCCGCCTAGTTAAATCACAGATTATGCAAAATATAGAAAACAAACTCAGTTTTACCTGAGGAAACAATGAGTCAAGATCATTCAAAATCATGTGATGTGTGTGTGTGTGTGTGTGTGTGTGTGTGTGTGTGTGTGTGTGTGTGTGTGTGTGTGTGTGTGTGTGTGTGTGTGTGTGTGTGTGTGTGTGTGTGTGTGTGTGTGTGTGTGTGTGTGTGTGTGTGTGTGTGTGTGTGTGTGTGTGTGTGTGTGTGTGTGTGTGTGATAGTGTTCCCATTATTTTAGGAATTCGGGTATCCTGAACACGTTTTAATTCTAATTAAACCCCTAAAATATTCCCTTTCTACTCCTCCATTTTGACAATTACGCTTTTAAATCATTTGCATCAAAATAGTCCCTTGCAATGAGTGCCCCTGTTTATACCCATATTCAGTTTTCAGATACAAAAATGTCTATTTCCACCTGTGATAATTCTCACCTGTGGCATTGGCCTCTATTCAAATTTTAGAGGTGTCTATTCTAATTTAACTGGCGCTTCAGCGTTTTACTAATTGATATTGTGGCCTCTGATGAGTACGGCTTTAAATATCTGGTAAGTGTCTCTTAATTCATTCAACAAAGACTCCTCTCATTTCTCAGAAGTACTCTCACTGCTGCTGATAAGAGCCGCTCATCTTTTATAACAACGCCCCTTTTCCATACTCATCTCACTTCTGGTGAATGTCACCTTTCGTGCGCGTCAGATACCGCATGGTTCATCCGTTGATAAATGCTTGTTTGAATATGAAACATTCCCGCTTCTTTTGTTTTCCAACAAGTGTCATATTTGTTCTTGAAGTGCCCCTTTTCTTCCTCTTCAATTTATGCCCCTAATTGAAACGTCTTCAATCAACTTAATTTGATTTGTACATTTGATATAGTTATACAGGGTGGCCCAGAAAGAACGCTACGAGTATGATCGCTAATTTCTTCACTATTTTCGGCAAAATGTCATTAATTTTTATTTCGTTGGTTAGAACATTCTTTTTCCAATAAAATGTTACCAAGATCATTGATTTTGAGTAAGGCGTTTTGGGCCATTTTTCGGAGGCAATGCAATTTCCCAAATTTGCCAATTTTTCAACAGCGGCGGTCATCGGAACGCCAAGATATTCTGGCGTCTCACTTGCCATACCGGACAAACCGCGATGACAAAATGCTGGAATGCCCTGGATTTCATAAGGAAGACGATGCGAGCTATGTCTCCATTGTCATCGCGGTTTGTCCGGTATGGCAAGCTGAGACGCCAGAATATCTCGGCGTTCCGATGACCGCCGCTGTTGAAAAATTTGCCAATTTGGGAAATTGCATTGCCTCCGAAAAATGGCCCTAGAATCAACACGCCTTACACAAAATCAATGATCTTGGTATCATTTTATTGGAAAAAGAATGTTCTAACCAACGAAATAAAAATTAATGAAATTTTGCCGATAATGATGAAGAAATTAGCGATCATACTCGTAGCATTCTTTCTGGGCCACCCTGTCTTTTTCAGTCCCCCATTCTACGACTGGGTTCAGAATAATTTCAGGACCATTTCCCCATAAGATGTTAATGGACACCATGCACCCTCAGAGATATATACATTTACTAAAAAGTTTGGTGCTCGCTTCGCTTGCTTGCACATTGATAATCGTCATCAAATCAAACTGATTTAGTATTTGCTTCTTTTATATTACAGCAAAAGATCGAGAAACACATTTCGTAATAGACCTAATATGTAATCATAATAAAGGATATTTACCAATGTTTGGTGATACTGGTGTAATTTGCACGTAGTAAGTATCTCCTTATCAAGACATAGCCCTTGATTTTTATGTCCCCCATATTATATTTGGAAATTTCAACTTAATATTGCGATCTCTCCCTCTCCCTACTCCTCCAACCTAATTCACGCCCATGCTACAAAGTGTTCGCGTACAGGGATCAAACGAGATCAGTTTCTAACTACAGGCCTGTACTGAATAAAATCAAGGCTCGATGTGTAGTCTCTCTCAAGGCAACCTGCTATCTTGAGTAATGCAATCTTCATGAAATAGAGCAAGGGAGTAGCAGTGTTTCATTTATAAGGCTGATCTTTGATTTGAACATTATTTTTTTTGGTATATACATTGCTACTATGAACAATACCCCATGGAGAGTGACAGTAAAATCAATTTCTGGTATAGTTTGGAGAGCACTAAAGCAGAAAAACTACATGGGCCAATCTGTGGTTCACAGCAGCTTAGGGTAGCTAGAGTGAAGGGTGGTAACGAAGTAGTTAATTGAGTGATTTAAGGTGCGTGTGTACTCTGCTATTGAAGGATGGTGCACCCTTGTCAGAAATATCCCCAAATTACATTTCCCGGTAAACTGTTCCACACAGGTACCGCAAAAATGGATGAAGGTCCTGCTGGTGGAGAGCGTTCTGGAGGTTGGTACCGACAATGCATGGAGAGTCAATGAATGGCTTGTCCGGGTAGCTCTTCTGGCTTTGAATGGCTTTGAATGTATGTATTATGTATGTATGTATGTATGTATGTATGTATGTATGTATGTATGTATGTATGTATGTATGTGTGTATGTATGATGTATGTATGTGTGTATGTATGTATGTATGTATGTAAAGTATGTATGTATGTATGTATGTATGTATTATGTATTATGTATGTATGTATCTACCTATCTTTCTACATTTCTCTCCATATATAACATATATGTGTCTCTAATGTATATGTATATCTACCTGTCTGTTATCTATTACTATCTATCTATCTATCTATCTATCTATCTATCTATCTATCTATCTATCTATCTATCTCTTCATTTATTTCTGTATTTGTACATGTTTTGGTCTTACGATCGAACATATTATTTGGTTGCTATTCCAGTAGTTACATTTACAATGCACTGTACATTTGTTTGTACATTCATGAATAAATGAATGAACAAATAAATAAATAAATAAATAAATAAATAAATAAATAAATAAATAAATAAATAAATAAATAATATATATAAGTCCTAAATGGTCAGATGGTTGCTACGTAATTGAAATGATTTATTTATATAATACTGGACGTGGTTGACATCAGGGTTTTAATCAAACCGTTTTAATCAATCACGCGTAGCATAACGCATAACGTAGAATATCTGTGTTGAGCACATACACAGATCACGTACCATTAAATTTGAGTATTATGTGTGTATGTATGTGTGTATGTATGTGTGCATGCGTGTGTATATGCGTGTGTTTGTGTTTGTTTGTGTTTGTGTTTGTGTGTCTATGTGCATATGTTTGTGCGTGTGTGAGATGGTGTGTGTAAATGTTTGTGTGTGTACGTTGTATGTGTGTGTATGTGTGTGTGTTTGTATGTGTGTGTGTATGTGTGTATATATATGTGTTCGTGTGTGTGTGTGCGTGTGTGTGCGTGTGTGTGTGTGTGTGTGTGTGTGTGTGTGGTGTGTGTGTGTGTGTGTGTGTGTGTGTGTGTGTGTGTGTGTGTGTGTGTGTGTGTGTGTGTGTGTGTGTGTGTGTGTGTGTGTGTGTGTGTGTGTGTGTGTGTGTGTGTGTGTGTGTGTGTGTGTGTGTGTGTGTGTGTGTGTGTGTGTGTGTGTGTGTGTGTGTGTGTGTGTGTGTGTGTGTGTGTGTGTG
>JZLH01S0133437.1:0-17487 GCA_001188425.1 Eucidaris tribuloides
AGGATTTCCCTTTTCAGGCTTATCGAAGCACTGCCGACATGCGGATTGTTTAGGTCACATTTTGACATTTTAATAAAATGTGGTCGTTGTTTTTCTGTCTAATTACCATTTAGGATTGCTTTCTTTCGGGCGGGGGGGTGCTTCAGACAGTCTCAGGGTTAACTCTTAACATGCCAGAATTTGTTTAACTCATTGGATGGTTTATGTTTAATTTTGATGAAGTATCTGCACTTGGGCACGTTGGATCCCGGGGGGGGGGTGGGCCAGTCAAATTTATTGCTGCAACATGGGACAAAAAAACGCGTTTAAAGGGGTTTTTTTCAGTTTTGCCGCGCGGCCGCTGCGTGCATCGTTATTAAAGCGTATCAAAAACGTACTATTTTCCAAAAAAAAGGGTGGTTTGAAGATGGTCACGTATTTAGGGTATGTTTCTTTCTTCAAGCTTTTTTTTTTAAGACTGGTCAAACGGTGTTTAGGGTATGTTTCCCCCAGTTTTTTGTCTATTTAAAGCATATTGTTAGCAATGTGACAAACTTGTTTAGCGGTATATTTTCTGCGACAACTTGTTAGGCGCCAAAATGTGTAATGAGCCGCGAAAAACTTGTTTGGGTGTTATTTATGCCACGAGAAAAACTCGTTTAGGGTGGTGTCTGGAATAACTTGGTCACGCATGTGCTTACACATAATTTTGACTGCCCCCCCCCGGGCGTTGAGTAGCACTTCTGTTCTTCCGTTGTCTACACATTGGGGAATTCAATCAATCTCACTTAGAAAGAAATTTCACATGTGAACGTAAACAGTCTTTAGCTACATGGAGGAAATCATCACAAGATGTTTCCTGGAGCCGGGATGAACAAGCCAATACACTGTTTTTGACGAGTTGTGGTATTCATGAAAGCATATATGAAAAAATCGCACATAAAAAATCAAGTCATAACCGTAATTACCTTACCATTCTCGATTTATTTGTGCAATCACACGTCACGTATTATAACGATGGACGTGATAACTTGTCAGTCTGGGTTTGAAATTTTTGATCGCCGTTCGTCGGAAAGCATCAGTGACAAGCATGGAGAGGATTGACGTCTCCATCTCTCTCCTGTTTTTTATCCTCCTGCGTTTCATTTTTGGTAATTGGTTTTCGTTCTTGTTTAATTTCGATTAAAGTGATTATGTTGTATGTCTCGAGGTATGTGACAAGCACTGTCTCGTAGATTTGCAATTGAATGCCAGATCTTTGGACTGGGCCGCGGGCTTTTAAAGTTTTTTGTTCATGATTTGCCACATCGCGAAATGAGCTCCATCGACTACTGATCTTTCTAATAATGTGAATTTTCGAATCATCTTCAACCTTAAAAAGCCTTGGGCTGAAGTGACAGGTTGTCGTGAAACTTAGGGAATTATTGTTTGTATACGTAGGATGCAATATTGAGACGAAATCTGTTGTTGGATTTAACCAGCCGTCCAACCTTACTATGTTGGAATTTTACATGCAAGAGCTTCAAAGTGCCAGTAAGACGCTTGTTATGTCGATTCAGCGCTACATAGAACTCTACTAAATTCCATTATCAGTTGGAGAAGGTTATACCAGTGTCTAAAACTAGCACTACGTTATAGAATACACATTGAGCAACTGCATTTTCAAGTTCTTTATCCTTTACATTAAAAAACCGACTTTTTCTATAGAGATTTCGTTGTTGAATCACAAAAACACACGTTTGGATGAGCAATGTAGATCTCTCTGCTTACTCTTCTCTACGACTACTAATACTGCTATTACTTACTTAAATACTACTTTAACTGTACATCCCTTCTACTACTTTACTATTTCTCTTCTGCTGTTTTGTTCTAATTACATGATATAGTATCAAATGCATGCTTATTACAATCGATTGACACAAATGGAAACAGCGTTTCTGTTTGTTTGGTAAACATTACCCGAGTGTCTTAAATGTGGCCGCTGATACATTAATAGCGGAAGTACAGAAATGACATTTGCTTACATATGCCTTCCAATTTTTCACAGACGCTCAGAAATGCGAAAATCAACCGATGTGTCGTCTTCTTGTGGAGGCCATTTTGTACTGGACAGCTCCTGTTTCGCAAGTCTTATTGCCAACCCTGTTATCCATTGTCATTGGAGCCTACTATTCTGCTGGTGTATTGACTAGCCCTGTAAATACTACCATCCAGATTCGTTTCATTGATTTCGACTTAAGTGGTGAGCGCAAATCTATTGTCTTTAACCGGTCCATCTCAATCTCTTCGACAAGTACTGTACGCGGGTAGAGGTCTCGACCTCTCGCCAAGTCCTTTGTTTCTATGCTACGCAGTAACCATCTATACTGGTCAGGTCGGCAGACGTTGGACGTGGAGTAAAGTTTATCGGTGGATGCCCATATATGGAAGGTTTGTACAATGGTGATGATGTTGTTGTAGTATATATCATTTCAGTGTTACGTTGAAGATATTAACGTCACTTGAAGTTGTGCGGTGATGATGATTTATTAAATTATATACAGGTTGCCGAAAAAGAAGAAAGAGGATTTGGACAGCAAGGGCAGGAAGCAATGTCAATCTACCTCACTCATGTCACTGTTGTTGACAACAGCCCATCAACATTTACACTATAATATTCTTTACCTATCTCACTCTTGTGCTCCCTTTCTTCGAGTATGTAAGATTAGCTGAAAAATTTCGCATTATTGTGGCTTCCCTAGAATATCAAATGTTATTTTTGAATTCTATTGGGTCAAATACACCACTTTCTCTAAATGTATATACACCCTTAATGTGGTTACAGTTTGAAACCTATACGAAATTGATGTTCATCGTCTTTAAATTAAGAGGAAAAGGGACATTAAGAAAGAAACCAATGCCATTAACAAAAGGGGCGACCAGGAGCTATAATTAATTAGTTTCAAGGATGCAGATGCCTTCTTCGTATTAATCTTTCATGCACCTAAATAATATTTCCATGATTATTGGACACCAAATTATTATTTTTTTGTTAGATGTTCGCGTGTAGGACTGATGATCTCGTGTGCAACAGGCGCTGCTGCATTCCAGAGAGATACCCGGGTGTGTGACAACCATGCATGACTCGTACTGATAATTCAGATGAAATACGGCTTGTTTAGGAGAAATATGTTTGTTTCATTTAACCCGTTGGCTACGGGAACCGATCTACCTGTGTTACTCTATGATTTTCGAATCTCGGCAGGCAACGGGTTAAGTGGTATTTATGTACTCTGTACAAATTATTACAAAGTTTGAATAATAAATAATGTATCCGTATTATCACGCCGACCTTAAATGAACGAATTATGATTGTAATTATGTTGTAGAGTTCCAGTTAATTATCCCGCAACTTCCACCTCCGCAACCACACACACCCCCACACCACACACGACAACACACAACACCACAACACAACACACACACCACACACACACACACACACACACACACGAACACCACACCACACACACACACAAACCACACACACGCCACGCACGCACGCCACACACACACACACACACACACACACACACACAACACACAGCACACACACACACACACAAGCAGTTACTTACCTACAAGAACTACCCCACCCCCACCCCCAATCATATCAACTGGCGGAAGGGGTAAAGGCCTAATGTATGTAGCTAGCTTAATGAATTTAACAGTTCATGACTACACATTGCAGAAATGACATGTATAGATATGAGATTATTTGAAGAGCTTGAAAAGCGCTAATCTCACTTTTCACGCAAGTGCATGTTTTTTTCATGATTTGAATAGACCTCTGTCATGTGTATCAAATGCATGTATTGTTTGCTTGAAATCATTCAGAACATTATATTTAAAAATTGATATGAAATTTATTGCTTTCAACCAAAAGCGCGTATTCCATTTCGATTTCAGCCAAAGGCGTTTTTGCTCCTTCTATTGTTTACTCGTAATTGCCAACAAGTCTGCCAGCCATTGTGTTTGACCATCAGAAAGAAGCAGAATTAGCATTTGCGATGCAGAAAGCAAGAATCGGTTGCGCGTACTGCTTTGTTTTCCTGCGTTACGGTTTGTCGAATCGCTGAAATACGCAATTTATGTGAACTGACTACTATACTCGATCGCAGGTTGAAAGTTGAAATGGTTTGCATGCAATGACATGTCTTGTACGATTGTCTTGTTGTAATGTAATAATGCTGATGTATCCAAGGCCTTATCATGAGTGAAAATGTGTTTACTGTATGATGTGTATTGTGTCAGTTATACTTAAAGTTTGGCTACATTTACTACAGTATAAAAATCTGAGCGCAGTGATATCCAGCTTACCAGTGTCTTTGATGAGGCCTAAAAATGAAGCCTGAAAAATTGTATTCGAAAATGACTTTTTAGTGCTGATTAAAAAGTGAAATCGTAAAGTGACTGGCGAGTTCACTTGCGCCATTTCCACCCATAGATTACTGTGTGTACACCTATGTTTAATCAAAACTCGCCCTCGAAGTTTTATTGTTTTTATTCATGTATATATTCCATTGCAGGGTAACTTTCCCAAACTTTGTATTCTGAGGGTGTTTATTTGTCCATTTGAACATACTATGTAGCTCAGCTATCAAAGTTTTGACTAATTTTTTTAAATCGATGCTCCACAATGTAGCCTATCCTTTAAGCAAATTTGTTTGAGTAATGTTTGTTCCAGTGGTATGTTAATGAAAAAACATTGCGACTGATTGTGTGTGTGTGTGTGGGGGGGGGGGGGTGTGTATTTGATAATGGCCTGCAATGTTGAAAAATGGCCAGTTAAGGTAAATGACATTATTGGAGGTAGCCTCAACTTGTTGTAAAAACTATTAATAAATCCAAATAAACGATGCAGGGATTTACTGTGGGAAAATTTCCCCCCCTTGTAGTCAAAAGTTGATCATTTTATACACTAAGCCATATCAGTATGCCTGTACAGACAGAATTTGTAGATGTAGCTTCTATGGGATTTAATTTTATATTGGGGCTCGAAAGTAACCAAATTGCTTAGTATGCTCATGCTTAGATTTGGCTAGTAAACAAATTCAAGATAATCCTTTCGGCTCGGAGAATTAAGGTGTATTTCGTGCCGATAAAAATTAAACTGCTGGCTGTTATGCTTGATTCTCCTTAGTAAAGAAACTCAAGACATTCATTCCAGCCAGGAATCCACTCCTAGCTGGTGACATTTGTTTTTCTTTTAACGCAGTTTGTTCTAAAGGCATTTTTTATTACTCCTAAACATGTTTCACTGAGCTTTAATTGTTTCATAAACATTTTTATAACACATTCTTGCAATTACATTATTTTTAGTCAGTATAGCCAGGGGGTTACCTGTTTTAGGTCTATGTCTTTTTTCTTTGGGCAGATTATGCTTCCTGGGATCCAGTCTTGAAACAATCTGGAAACTACACTCTGTCAGCCTTGAGCAATTTGAGATATGCGCAAAACAATGGCCGTGCCAAAATGCCCCGATTTTGTATAGAAAAACTATCAAAGCGTATGTTTGTTTGAGTAACGCGACACTAGATGTGTATATATTCAGCAGTAATTCACCCTAGACAAGACTGGAGCAATTTTTTCAGTCTAGTATGACTATTTATTGCATATTTCAATAAATCACTATGTAGTCTTGTTCCAGCCCTGACTTTCCCCTTCCGCCAAATAAAACATGCGCGGTGAGCACTTGGCGCTATGATGTCGGGGCCCATATACCCTGAACGGCAACACATTAATCTTGATTTAATATATAAGTTGGCTGATTCAGTAATTTCTTCTAAGAAGGATGGGGCTCTTTTAGTCGTCTTCAGCAAATTTCATGACATTTCGAAAAACAAAATGGCCGCCAAAATGCTTTGATTTATAGAAAAAAACAAATTTGGTTTTTAGTATGACTGCTACTTGTGTATATTTTTAGAAGTCATAACTTAAGACAAGATGATCACATTTAATTTAGCCTATTTACAATTTACATCTTCAGGTTAGAGTTCACTGTTCCTTCCTACCCAATAGACGCCTTGATGCCGGTTGAAACACCGAGGCCTGCCATGTCTGTCCATATAAGTCAACACACTAGTCGTATAGTTCAGGCAAGTTGACTGACAGAAATTTTTTAAATGCTATCATGTGCTCATTAACAAAGTCTTGAAGCCAAGATTACTAAAAAAAATGTCAGCATTTGTCAATACAAAATGGCTTCAAATAACTACATTTTTACAGACAAAAAGCCACAAGTCAATATTTTATTTGCAGTAAAGTTCGTAATATTTTCTTCCCCCCATATGGCCATATCCTCCAAGTCTGTAACCTTAAAGATGCATTTTCTCCTCTTTATTGCTTCAACAAAGATAGTGAATTAGATATTAAGTGTTGAAGCTTGTTTGTTAGCATATTACTTAAAATATCAAGTTCTTCTAGTCTTTATGCTCATGTGTGAGGATGATACGTGCTGCCTAATTTGGTACCCAGCTGTTTAAAGCTTTTGTCTAACGTTATGGTATGCATCCAGTAATTGAATGCAAGAGTTCTGTTCAAGAAGGGTCATCGACCCTGTTCTATTGACTTGCAGGAAAAAATTGTTCATGAGGGAGACTGGACGTCAAAATAAAAATCTACCCATTTGCCGACCAATACGTCTTGATATTCAGACATACAGAGATGGTTCTGACTTGCAGGATGCATAATTCGGATCTTTGATTCAAAAGAGGATCATGGTGGAATTCTGCGGAGCACCAAGAAATTAACATTCTCCTTCATATCAGAGCATGCAAGGCAGGTGGATTGCCATTGATATGCACAAATAACTTTAGTATCTTTAAATGGTCCAAACTTTCGCTTTACCAGAGTTCAGTTTATAATTAGCAATTGTCTCCCAATCTGGATGCGACGAGTTGAGTTACCGGTACATCTTTTACGTTCAACACCCCTATAGAATTTATATAGAGAGAAATTAGACTCATCATTTCGGAAGCATTTTTTGTAGGTCATCTGATAGTGATGTCCCCACCCTGGGTTTATTATTTATTTATTATTTATTCACGGTCTTATTTAAAGCAGGGTAGTCGCGCGTTCAGAGTCCAAATGAGACCTGCTTTACAAGGGAGCCCTTCGTTGGTATACAAGTGAATTACACAAAATATGAACTATAAAAAAAAATACACTACATATAAAACAATAAAGCAAATCAGTAAGAAAATAAACAAAAATTAACATGAAACGAAAATAATTATATATCCAAACTTGGTAATCACGGATGCAACAGGGAAGATTGTATGCCGGAGCGTTTTATTGAAGATTTTAGATGAGGTATAAGACTGAATACTCATATTAGGTAACGATTGTATAATTGAATACAATATAGAGGTTTTTTTTTCTGACTGGATGTCAACTGGAGACAAAGAACGATTACCACAGTTTTAACAGCATTTCTTAAGAATACAAATTCGGGAAGGGCCTTTCCTAATAAGACAGTTAAAAGAATAAAGAAATAATTTGAAGTAATTCGTAAAGTCATTGTTTTATGTCACACCCATCTCTCGAAAATACCCCATATATCCCTTGTGTTGTTGAGCCTACATTCTTGAAAATTAAAAATTCCTAAAGTAAACCTGAAATACACGGAAATCACACGCGAACAATGCTATCCATCAAACTTACTGTCAAGAAAACAAGGCATGGCATCTTAACGCAAGCGAATAATATGATTCAGTAACTTCAATGAGAATACTGGCAGTATAATCATTTTAACCTGCGTTAAACGGAAGGCGAGTAAAACATTTTAAGACTTTCTTTAAAGAAAATTGCAAAATGTTTTAAATCAGCTAGTCCACCCAAGTTGTTCTTGAACATCGATGTAAACATATTCAAAATTAACTGAATACATGAATCTATATCGATTCAGCCATGACATTTGTTCATTTTGATTCACGTTGACGTAAGATTTGAAAATTATTCTGATAATAAGCCATGTTCATACGACATAAGAATGCGTAAATTAAATCTACTAAATATATTGCGCTGCTTAATTCTTAAATTATTTCGTATCAAAAAGAGAGTAAATTTTACTGAATTTAATGAAAATAAAAATAGTGACTGGATTCAGTTGCTATAATTCAAAGTAAGATACTTGTAATTATCATTTAACGCCCGGTCCAGAGAAGTAATACAATTGTGGATATTTTTCAGTTATAAAACGCATTTACAATTACAAACATTTTATCTGAGTTTTGTTTAATTAGTAGTCCCCCACCACTCCAAGCATGTAAAAGTGCATATAAAGCATTCGTATATTTATTCATTCGGCATAAACATTGTCGTGTATTCTGATTTACTTCGAGTTCAAAAGGCGCATTAAAGCTGGATTGGACCTATACTTCATTCTGTTGTGCTGTACAACACAGTTCGGGATCTATTTAGAGTTGCTGAGTACTTTCTTTGCTGGATCGGGGGTAGCTTTGTAGATTTGTCCCTATTGAATTCTAAAGTGATTGAGTCATGTCATTCGGACCATTAGTACCTCACTAAGATTTTCCTCAGTTGATTGGCGTTCAATAGCCACAAATAAATGGACTATTATTGAAAAAAAAAACTTATATCTCTCTCCTCTGTCGTGTCCCAAAAACATGGAGCTCCATCCACCTGTCTTCAAAAACTAGTTTGAGATCATTTTGCTCTTGCTACGCCCATTTCAATTGGTCAATGCTATAAGTACCATCTTTAAATATGAAATTAGCAGTCACTTAGATAAGCAACACTTTTCTAGACTTCTTCTCAGGTATAGAGAAACATACCACTTAAGGATTCTTTTGAAGAATTTAAACTTTATAACGTGACTCATTCATTATGATTCATCATCAAAAATGTATTTTAGTGGTCCATTTTGTTTTGTGTTTTAGTGCATACCTAAATTGCTCAAGGCTGACAGAGTGACAGTTTTAAGATTGTTTTTTTAATTTGTTAAGAATCATAATAAGTAAACTAATGATGTGTTGAGGGGAGGCTCATCTGCCGACTCGCCAGAACGACGCCAGGCTGTGGGTGTGCTCACGCGCGGCCCGCGTACCGCGGCGCTATCGGCAAAGATAAAGTCGCCAGGGGTTTCTGGACAGTAAAACTAGACATAAGTGATTAATGTAAATAGGTAATAACATGGGTGATCAGTTATGATAGCAACACTAACAGATTGTTTTTAAGTAATGACTTTAAAAATATACACAACTAGCAGTTCTTTACTAAACCAAAATTAGTTTTTTTTTTCTATAAAATAATAGCGGCATTTTGCGGCCTTTTGTTTGCTTCCGAATATGTCTTTCTCAAGACTGACAAAATGATGCCCATCTATCTAAAAACAATTACCTTTATCAGCCGTACGGTGCATTAAACTAAGATTAATGTGTTTATTCAGGTTATGGGCCCGACATCACAAGGCCACGAGTGCTCACCTGGCCGCAATGTGCTCTATTGGTAGGAAGGCAAGTTGCAGGTCTGGAACTAAGACACTAAACATAGTGATTTATTGGAATAATGCAACATTAAACACTTCATCTATGATAAAACAATGCGCACCAGTCTTGTCCTTACGGGTGAATGTTAGCGCTAAAAATATACACATGCTAGTAGTCCGTTACTAAAACACAACTTACGCTTTTAGTTTTCTATAGACAAAATGCGGCATTTTGGCGGCCATTTTTTTTTTTTTTGGGGCGCATGATCTCAAATTGCTCGAAGGCTGACAGAAGTGTCATGTTTCCAGATTGTTCAAACTGAGTCGGTGCCAGGAAGCATAATCTGCAAAGAAAAAACTATAGACACCTAAAACAGTGTCCTGCCAAATCTGGATTTGGCTGCCGGACTATTTACACAAATGCCATTGACCAACTCAAAAGGGACCTCAAATGGATTTCTGCCAAAAGGCGCTAATTCCACCATTTCTGCCAAAAGGCGCTATATCCAAAAAAAATTGATACTACAAAATATATATGAAATACATGCTGTATGCAGGATTTTTCAAACATACATTTTTATAACCTATAGTAAAAGCTCTTTCACTTGTAGTACAGACTTGATGATTAAATGGATAGAAGTATGTGTAATTAAAATCATTGATTTTCTCGAAATCAGTCGAAATGGATTTAGCGCCTTTTGGTTGCAAGCTCTTCATTTGTTTGAAAGAGAATACTTTTCTGATTGCCATTTTTTCTTTGTATACTTTTCTGACGTTTTTCGTTTTACTATATTTTAGGTGACCTATCTTTACAATGTCAAGATGGCTTTTTCAAGTGTGGAGATGGGAGATGCATTCCTCAATCAAGGAGATGCGACAACAAGAATGACTGTAGCGATAGCTCAGATGAAGAAGGGTGTGGTAAGGAAAAATATCAATAAATCATATCAATCCCGTCTTTATAAGTTAGGTTTCAACAGGGTAGGCTTTGAAATATGACTCTAAGCCAGACTTATCCCAACAAATTTCTCTGAAAAACATGGATGTTTTACTGTCACCGTTCGCTGAAGATGTACAGCTTCCTCGTGGTTTTTCTCTCAATGTCAGAATGCAAAATACATCAATCTGCTCTCCAAATGATCATTATGGAATTGTATTATTACATGCATTTTTATGAAACTACCTGTAGAATTTTGTGGAAAAAAAGTCAGAAAGCAATAACATAAGTACAGTAGGAAACAAGTACGTGCCGCAGAGGTGTCTTGACACTGGTCAAATACCCACTGGTCCAATTTCACTGGTCCCGCTCCACTGGCTCAGTCTGTGGATGTGGTACCTTTAATAAGCAAATATTAAGTTTTTGCTGGACATGAAAGGAAAGAGTTTGGTAGCTGCTGCTGAATTCCGATGCTCTTTGAGTTCTTTTGTTCTTACAGGTGGACGTGATGTACATGAAAAAGATACTAGAATTGCCTACTGGTAGCTTCTTTACCGGATTATTGCATGAACAACTGTTTTTATCAGAAAAGTTTATCGATTGGCTTTGCAAAATCCGGAAAAATTGTAAATCTTCTGCAGATAAATTTGGCTTAAAAATTTTTTTGTTTTTGTTCATGAAGTTTGAATTAGCAAGATAAATTCTGTAAACAAGTTAACTTCCAAAATGTTGGCCATTACAAATATATGGCTCATATACGTGGAATATTTGCGTGCATATATTTTCGTTCTTCAATAGGCCTAAAAATTGTACTTCAGTTAAATAAATTACTCCATGTATAATTCTAATATGGCATTAATCTTTAATTTAATTGATTTATTAAAACTGAAATGTCAACACATTTGGTGCTAACGGTGCACCGGCTCGCCCACGGATAACTTCAATGACGTATTACTGAAGCGACGGCTCGCCGTGAAGACAATCCATGCAATGTAAAAGATTTTTCATTTGTCTCTCTCTGTATTTATAAATCGCAACTGCTGATCTATAATTTTTAACGAACATTTCAGAAAAAAAATGAACCAGGATTCGAACCCGTCATCTACAGCATTCAGGGCTACGACTATGCCACCATTCCATTACTGGTTACCGGCACTGACACGATGAACACAGAATATATCTTTTAACTTGAATGATAAACATCACCTTATATTCCTACCAATTATATTTCTCGTAAAATGAAGACACATAGAGCCAATTCAATAAGCAAGAATGTTTTGTCTCTATAGCATTTGGAATATTACAAGAAATCTTACATATTTGAAAGGTTATAGGTATAATACACAAGAATCCAGTATCTGTTTAACACATACATATTTTTTAGCCCAGTACCCAAAGTGTTCAGATTCCTAATGCATCAATGTTGTAACTCTTTCCATCACTCGCCGAAAGTCCCTTTATAGAGAAGTGGGACAACTGGTGATTTGAACTTAATTTCGGGGTCACTATTACATAACATTTCAATTAAATTTCAATGAGCTTTTATTTAAGAGTTATGAATAGAAATAATCCATATAACACGTTGTTTTCATGAAAATAGGACATCTACGCGGCAACTGTTTTCACAAGTGATGTTGGCCCGAGTTTATTAATCAGTTTATTGGACTTATACAATGTGTCCCTCCCCCCCCCAAAAAAAAATGGTCCAATCGGGAGAAAATCTTATGAGGTAACTACTTTTCTCAAAATGAATATGTATTTGATATCATATTAAAGCAAAATAAATGTTCTTTCTGACAAGATTAATCCTAATCCTATTTACTTTACTTTAATAAATCAAAAGTTATGATGAATGTTGTGCAGTTATGCAAAATCACGTTTGTCCTACTTTTGTGTATTGGTAATAATGACAACTGAATTGGTTCTATTGTTGCTTACAAAACTCATAAAAAAAATGAATTACAAAAATCAATAACAAAACAAGTTACAAATTCATTTTGCCTTCCAATATGTTTTGTTTTTAGATTTATAGTAAATATAGAAAATTAATATAAATAAATAACTGTTACTCGGCATTCAAATGATATCGCACATGTTCATGTCTTCTGTTTACCAAACTGCATTCACACTGACATCAGTATGTTCTACATATCTCATTCCCTTTAGGTCTTTTGCTAAAGTTATGTACCCCTATAAAAATCAGATATGTACATCCTGAAAATTCTGTTTGTTCAGCTAAGTTGAAAGAGTACACAATACTTTTCATACTCTCACTGTGTTTCTTTGTTAAAAGATATGCAGAAACATGCGCGCACATACAGTATACTGGAATAAACGCGATTTTGAGTCATTGCAGAAAATTAAATACAATATATTGCAGGTTTGACACAACCAAATAAAATGAAATGAATTGCACTAGAAACCATGATCTTATAGCATTAAAGTAATAGGGTGAGCACAATTGTGGAGTTCAAATGTAGGAGAGAAAATGTCAAAACTTTTGCTATCTGAGCTACATAGCAGTGTTTGAATGGACAAGTAAACACCCTAGAATACAAAAGTTTGGATATTTATGCTGCCACTTGCAAGACATGAATGAATAAACAATTAGTACTCGGGGTGAGTAAACAATAGTCTAGATCCACACACGCATATGGAAAACTTTGTTGCATTTGCTCGGGAGCGCCGCACTAATCCCCTACAACACGTGAAAATTCGAGTAAAATACCCACCTCTCATCAAAGAATCGCGTATAAAAAGAAAACGCGATGAGGTATTGAGAACCCTCGCCCTGCTAATGAAAGCTGAAAGATTTACCTTTTCAATGAATATACTCTCAGAACAATTGCAACTCAAGAAATTAGGGCGTTTTTAGACTAAACTTAGCTTCAAATCATCCTAAATTATCAAAGTCTATGGGATTTGGCAGAAAACACGTCATTTTGACCGACATTGTGGAATGTAAACGTGCCTCTTTCGTTGTTTCTTTGTTCTATCGCTTACCCTCGCATGCCAAAACATTCTGCAATAGACAAGCTCTTGACTGATGTAAAATTTATTGTGATTGGTGGACAGGAACTTAGGGCGTTTTTTTGCATCAAATCAGAGGCAATTTTTCATTTTTGACCGATTTCCGCACTTGCGCGAGCTTTCTTTGCACAGTATTTCCACGAGCTTACGGATGAACGCACACGTGCACGGCTTGAGTAAACAAACCGGACCGCTTCACCAAATGCAACATTCATGGCTAAACTTATCCATATGTAAGTCTATGGGAGGAAATGGGCAGGTGAATCCGGTCAACTTACGATTTTCACTTTTTTAAAGCACTAAATAATCATTTTGAAATGCCATTTTTTCAGGACTTCATTTTTAGACCTTATCAAAGACACTTGGAGCATGGAGGATTATGTAGCTCACATTTTTGTAATTGTGGTATATGCTATCCAGTGGCTTTAATGGCAATACCCAACTTGTTGCATATGATTTTAGATATTATAAAAAAAAATCCGAGTGGACCATTTTTGGGGGACACACTGTAAATCACAATAAAGAAGAAACATGATAACAAACAAAATTCAATAAAGGCCCATAATAAATGGATATGAGGCGTATGCAGGGCGTAATTCAAAAATTATGAAGTTATACTATACAGTACAATGGAATTATTATATCACACAGTCGCACACAAAAGCATAGGAAAATATTACAATGACAAACAAGACTGTATACTCCCAAATATTCATAGATATGACATGAAGAACAACATCCAGGAACAAAGGAAAAGTCTGGCTTAGTAAACGAGTATTGCCGCCTCTTTATCAAAATGTGCTTCGCAAAAATGAACGAGAAAAACTCGAGTAGTTCAACAGCGCGCAGCCGAAGGGAATGCATTGTAATCGGTAGATCAATAAGTGATAGTTATTTGTGGCAGAAATCAATGGAGTGTAAAGCACTTGCTGGTGTGTATTACCTACTCGTACGATTTATAATATATTTCAGATAAATACATTTTTGCCTGCATATTTTCAATATTATACTGGATTATTTTGGGGGGTAAAATCACTTGTATGTACGAGAATAAAATAAAAGCTTAATAACCTAATATATTGCAAGAAATGAAAATTTTGGTATAGTGAGATTATATGTTTGAAAGATAATAATTTTCTGACTGCCATTTTTCTTCGTATACTTTTCTAACGTTATTCGTTTTTATTACATTTTAGATGACCTATCTTCACGATGTCAAGATGGCTCTTTCATGTGTAGAGATGCGAGTTGTATAATTCCTGGAGACTGGAGATGCGACAACGCGAAAGACTGTAACGATAGCTCAGATGAAGAAGGGTGTGGTGAGGAAAAATTAAGCCCCTTCAACAAAATAGAGATTATCCAATCCCGTCTTTATACAATTTGGTTTAAAAAGAGTAGGCTTTTAAAAAAATCCTTTCAATCAAGCTTATCCAAGTTTATTCTCTGACAAACAAGGATGGTTAACTTTCACCGTTCGCTGAAAATGTACAGCTTATTCGTGGTTTTGCTCTTAATGGCAGAATGCAAAATACATCAATCTGCTGTCGGAATGATTAATTATTAAGGAATTGTATTATTACGTGCATTTTTGATGAAACTACCTGTAGAAGTTTGCGGATAAAACAGTCAGAAAAATAACGTAAGTATATTAGGAAATAAGTATGTGCAGCCGAGGTCTCTTGACACTGGTCAAACACCACTGGTCCAATTTCACTGGTCCCGCTCCCCACTTAAGTTCGTAGATCTGTGGGATGTCCCACGTACGCCTTTATAACAGCAAATATCTCCACAGTTTCTACCACTTGCCATTGATCCATGAAAGGGAAAGAGTTTGGCAGCTGCTGCTGAATTCCAAAACAATTTTACGGGACTTTTGGAATTGTTTTAATATTAATTTCTTAAACATGAATTTCAAGTAATGATTGCACAACATTAAGACGTGATGTGAATGAAAAAAATACTGAAATTGTCTACTGGCCACTCCTACACCGGATTATTGTTCGACAAACTGCCTTAAACAGAACAGTTTATCGATTGGCTTTGTATAATCAGAAAAAGGTAAATGAAGAGTGTAGAATAAGAAGTACTTACCCTCCCTAATCAGAAGTATTGCAACATACACTATAACACTATACTACACTATAACACTACATCGACGGTTTGGAAAGACTTCCAACAAAAATGCCAATATGTTCCTTGAAGCTGTCTCAGAAAGAAGACATCACCCCACGAAAAAGAAAGCGCCTCCTATCTTCATAAGACAGCGGTAAGGAGGATAAGGCTACTACTTAAAGATGATGGCCTTCTCTCCATATCATTATATCCAATGTACTAAAAAGTCGCATGACAGTAAATTTTAAGATATTTGCAATAGCAAACCACCTTTAGAATTGAGAAGCTATAATTAGTTTCAACTTGAAGGGGTCTTGTGTTAAATATGGGGCGTATCCTCCTTTATACTTCACCCCAGCAACAAGTCAGCTAACAAATTTGTAAACAAATATGATCTATCCTCAGATTACTTTGATATTTCAATAGTCTGGAGAAAAGCTTTGTAGTCTGAAATACTATGGAGATTAATATTCTAACTAGTTTTGAATGGAACTCTTGCACCAATAGCAAGTTTCTATCCGTATAATGTTCAGATGTTACGCTATAGAAAGGTAAACACAAAGCTTTGCCCAACGATTCTAGTAATTTATATCTCCGTCTTGAAGTTCACTACTTTAAGACACCAAATTGTTTCATATCAGGTTTTCAAGTTGTGTACCTCAAATCTGTTTTGAATCGATGTTTTTGTTTGATAATTAACATGTATTTATGCTGGGTTTATTCGTAATTTCCCTTTATTTTTGTTTGTTTAATTATTTAATTATTGTATTTAAGTGTAAAGCGCTGTGATACATGTTTGATCATAGTAAAAGCGTTATATAAATGCTACAATTGTATTGTATTGTATTGTATTGTATTGTATTGCATTGTTTTGTTTTGTATTGTATTGTATTGATGTTAATAAAGTCCCTTTCTTTTCCCGTGAACATTTCCAGAACGATTCATCACGCTCGCGACACATGATGATCGAGTGAACATATCATCTCCAAATTACCCCAATTTCTACCCCAACAATGTGGATTTATCCTGGATAGTGAGAGTTCCATCTGGTTGTCGACTCTATTTTCACTTCTTCGAGTTTGCCACCGAGTCAGGGTATGATTTTGTCCGAATTGGTGAAGGGCATGGTCGGAAAACTAATGATCCCGGTACACATGCATTGCATGGTTGGTTGATTCCGTCTGTGATCATAATGGATGCGCAGACATCATGGATCCAGTTTACATCTGATGGCAGTTTCAGTGACCAGGGATTCATCCTTGAAGCAAAAGCCAGCTGCGATGCAGGTGAGTACTTTAAAAAAATGTGAATTTCATTCATTTTTTTCTTATTCACTCTTTATCTATATAAGGACCTTGTTCTCATTCATGATTTTTGAAATAATGTTTCAGTTTGAATTTAAGTTACCCTCGACACTGTTAAGTTTCTTTGAATGATGTAGTTCTTACATTCACGAATAAACGTTGCATTTATTACGCTTTTCAATTGATTTTAAACATCCTGGAGTTATCGATGACTTTTTAATGATGAGTTGGGCGTTTTTTGTTTTGTTTTTGGACAGGAGGTTTATTTGATCATACATTGATTTATCTGTGAACTTTTTTATAGGCATTATTTACATCGAATTCTGCATATCTATTATTCCGTTTTTCTTCTTTAAGCAGACCAAACATGCTTCCAGTATCTATCTCCAAAAAGTGTTGAATTTCCGACTCCCATGCTCCTAGGAAACCCTTATCCAGATCTCGATTACTATGAGAGGTCGGAACACGTCGTACGTTTGTTGGTACAAGTCAAACGTAGGTCGGGGACAGTGGTACGTAGGTCATCACAACTTATACCAAGATCTGTGTGACTTGGGTCGCGTTCGGTTCACTCGTAAAGTCATCCTGTAAAACTTGATGTTGCATCGCATATCACTCGTGAATTAAGCAAT
>JZLH01S0133437.1:23746-38568 GCA_001188425.1 Eucidaris tribuloides
CATGCAAAATTACTAACCGTTTCCCCTCGACGAATAAATATGATTGTAGCCTATATGTACTTAATGCTGAAAATGTCTAGTTCCAGAAACCGTCGAGAATTTTTTTATGTAAGCGCTCCAGTAATATTTGACAGGGCCATTGAGTGTGTCAACCACCCCCCCAAAATGGGGAAAAATGAACAATCCCCTTGACAATCTGAAAAGGGGAAATTTTAAAGTCAAAATTACTACCGTTTCCTCTATTAGAATAACTGTGAATATTGTATCAGTTAGCAAAACATTTAAACTATCAAAATCCGTCCGAAATTTGAGAAACTTCCCATATTTGTAACCAATCACGTGCCAGAACATCAAAAAGAGGCTGTTTTTGATGTTCATTTATCGTGTTAAACGTGGATTTTCACGGCTGCGCCAGCAGAGCGCGTAACTTTTCAATGACGGTTGTGTGCTTGTGTGTGTGTGTGTGTTGTGTGTGTGTGTGTGTGTGTGTGTGTTGTGTGGTGTTGTGTGTGTGTGTGTGTTGGTGTGTGTCCGAATCTAATTTAAAACAAAAGTGAAGAGTGGGAGTGAACAGTTTAAAATTTAGAAGTTACTGAAATTCTGTTCACTAACGAGCTCTTCAAGGAGCTGTTACCAAAATATTAACACCGATATCGTTTTGATTTTGGCACCGTTTCGTATCACTTCTAATTCTGGAGGACTTACTACTGTACACCTAGATTGTTCAATTTAGCACTATCTGATATCTATTGTAAACGTACTGAAGCTGTATGACGGTTTTTAGTCGCAAGGTTCAGTTTATCGTTACTGATTGTTCTTTTTGCTCATGTTAAGACAGTATATCAAGAATATATACCAAAATACCAACCATATCAGAACGTAAAAGAAAATTAGTTAAAAAATAAATAAAAAGTGGGAGGGGGCATATAGTACTATGTAGGTCCAGCTTGGATAAGAAAGAATAGTAAAGTAGTATTAGTAAAAGCAGAAGTAGTACTTGAAGTATAGTGTAGTAGTAATAGTAGTGGCAAGTAAAAAAAAAAAGTAGTAAGTACTTGAATTATTGTATTGTTAAAGTGTTTTTTAAGTGTTCTGTTGATGAAAATCTGTTGATGGTAACATAAGAAATCTATATGTTTTATCGTTGAGGTCATTTACAAACCATAACCTTTAATCGAGAGTTGAACAACGAAAAACATTACCAGAAATTGAAACAGGGAAGATGAAAACGCAGGAAGAGATGGATGACGTCATGCTCTCCATCTTGGTTCACTGTGTCTTCCCACGAAACGGCGATCAAATAGTTCCAACAGAGCTGAACAAGGTTTATCACGTGCAACTAAGATAAAAGTGATCACATTCCCCGAATCACTCCACTCTGCTACTAGTAACGTGGTAAAATAAAACAGGCAGTCCGCTATGTTACACTAAATATTGAGGAATGTAATGTTATTTGGGCTACTGACACTGATTTTTTTTTTTTGCCGATTTTTTTTTCGATTTCATTGGCTTTCAAATGAATAGGCAGACCAGTCAAAACATGTTATTTGCTTGTTATCCGGGCTCCATCAAGGAAACTCTTTGTGGATATTTCCTCCGATGTGTGCAACACCCTGGAAGAACAGAAAGTTGTGCTCACCTTTGACTGCCGGTGGTGTTGATGTGTGGTGTTGATGTGAAGGTGTTGATGTGGTGGTGTTGATGTGGTGGTTTGATGTGGTGGTGTTGATATGTCGTGTTTGATGTGGTGGTGTTGATGTGGTGTTGTTGATGTGGTGGTGTTTGATGTGATGGTTGTTTATGTGGCTGGGTGTTGATGTGGTGTTTGATGTGGTGGTGTGATATGTGGTGTTGATGTGGTGTGTTTGACTGTGGGGTGTTGATGTGGGTGGTGTTGATATGGTGGTATTGATATGGGGTGTTGATGTGGATGGTGTTGATTGTGGTGTGTTGATGTGGGGGTGTGTGTGGGGGTGTTGATGTGGTGGGTGGATGTGATGGGTGATGTGGTGTGTTGATGTGGGTGGTGTTGATGTGGTGTGTGATGTGGTGTGTTGAGTGATGGTGTTTTATGTGGTGGTGTTGACGTGGTGGGTGTTGACGTAAGTGGTGGTTGAATGTGCGTGGTGTTTGATGTGGTGTGTTGAATGTGGGGTGTTGAATGTGGTTGGTGTTGAATTGGTGAGTTGATGTGTGGTGGTGTGATGTGTGATGCTGATGTTGGTGGTGTTGACGTGGTGGTGTTGTTGAAGTGGTGGTGTTTGATGTGGGGGTGTTGTGTGGTGTTTGTTGAAGTGGTAATGTTGATGTGGGTTGTTGATGGTGGTGTTTAATGTGGTGGTGTTGATGTGGTGTGTTGATGTGGTGTGTTGATGTGATGTGTTATGTGGTGGTGTTGACGTGTGTGTTGACTGTGGTTTTGATGTGGTGGTGTCGATGTGGTGTGTTGATGTGGGTGTTTGATGGGATGTTGATGTGGCGTGTTGATGTGGTGGTGTTGATGTGGTGAGTTGAATGTGTGGTGTTGATATGTTTGGTGTTGATAGGTGGTGTTTGATGTGGGGGTGTGGAATGTGGGGGGTTGATGTGGGTGTTGATGTGGTGATGTTTGATGTGGTTGGTGTTGATGTGTGGCGTTGGTTGTGAATCGTGACAATATGGAGGTATTTGCGTGTGAATAGTGTGGCAGGTGCGTTAAGGTGACGAGTTTGGATGATGATCGAGGTAGTTGTGGGTGGAGGTGTTCGTGGAGATGATAGATAATGGTGATCAATCTAAATACCTGTTACCTTGTTTGTAATTTTAAACACTTACCATGTAGTTTTTTGAAATATTAGTGTTTAACATCGCCTGCGTTAGGTACTTGTTTCATTTTATCCATTCGCAGTGAATGTTTCCTCTTGAGCTTATCCTTTGCCCAGTTACCCGTTTTCAAGGTAAGTCATCAAAGTAAGAGTGAAGCAGGAAGTAACATAGTGAAGCTTTCTTCCTTATTGCGGTAAAACTTTGGAAACAAATGGGGATTTCCCGACTGCATCAAGGTCAGACCTCCGAACCTATTCGTAGTGTTATGGAAAAGTTCATTGAGACGATTTTTTTTCTGAAAAACTCAACACACGCACACCACATCACACACACACACACACACACACACACCACACACACAGCACACACACACACCACACACACACACAACGCACACACGTCACACACACACCCCTGACACAACACATACACACACACACACACACACAGACAGCACACACGCACACACACACACACACACGACACACACACACACACACACATAGCAATGATACCGTATGCAGTTTTCTTTGGTTTGAGAAGTTCTTTTTTTGAGTATAATTTCGAAGAAATGGTGTAAGCAATTTGATAGTCAAGTTCCCGTTTCCCGCTTTACGCCAACATTACTTATGAACACATAAACTCAGAGTAGCTTGTAATATCGCTTATAATAATTGGTATACACAACGGATCACAAACTCTCTGGCTGATACATTTACTCTCGAAACGTACGGTTCCAAGAAAATTTGAGGGAGACAGAATGGCATTTTTTGTAAGATAAAAAAATGTAATTCACGTTACTTTATGGGTACGGGATGTAGTTGCTTCTGTGTTTGAATTGATTAGCGATGACCTGAGATACATCCGAAATGTACTTCTTATAGTTTGTCGTACATATTCAGATTATGTGATGTAATCGGATTTTCAGATTATAATTCTTAATAACTTTAACAAGAATAGTACCTTTGAAATATTGATTTACACATGGACCGAAAATACGTCTTGGCCTACGCGTATTTCAAAAAGTTGTCTACCTTGGAGGGGGTATCCCGCCTCCCATATCCCCCCCCCAGCTCGGTCGCTTTGGCTCCCCCGCATGTTTTCTTTCAAGCGCCCCCAGTAGCCTCCCATAACATTTTCAGCCTAAACCGGCCTGAATCATAGCCTATATAATGACACTTTTTTGTCATTTTAAAAGGGGAAACTAATAGCGAGTAGGTCTCGATCAAATGTAAATAGTATAATCCATTCTGGATCTGGATGCAATACGCTGCCTTTAGCCAGACGGTAATGAGAGAGGGCGCGACGAGTGACTAGTCGTAATGATATGACTTTTTCTCAATGCCTGCTTCCTGAAGATTTCGGGTGATGATATTCGTTTAAATGTCGGTGTGCAGATATTCAAAGCCAGGGGGTGTCACAAAAACGATTGTTTAATTTGCTTTGTGCTACAATGATGAACTTGGAACCTTTTATGCGTGATTTTATGTCTTGTTTTTTGCTAGTATATTTTGAGTTTGATTTTCTAGTGATATTGAGTTTTTTGTCTTTAATATTGGTCTAATTTTTATTTAACTTTTTGTCTTGGCTCTTACGATACAAATTATCAGTGGGTAATCGTGGGACCAACCCCTCGACCACTTTGAAGAAGGAATAACAGTTTTGAGTACTTGCGCTCCTTGATGCTAGGAGTGGGCAAAAATTGCGCGCAGTTGTCTCATGCTGTGATAACAGCCTGTGTCCCTGATTTGTAGTCTCCTATGAATGTAGCCGGAAGAGCTCGTGCGCCTGGACTCGACTCAGAACTTGGATATTGATATTGACTAGCACTTATCATATTTTGTTTGTTTGGTTTGTTGTGATTGTTTTTTTTTTTTTTTTTTGCAAAAAAGAGGTTAAAACTCTGATTCTGCATTGCGTCTTTAATCAGTCTGTTACTCCTGTCTGTGAATGAGCGAACGGGTGGGGGGGGATCGACACAGGCATTACAAAGATGTCAGCTATGTGCATGGATGGACTTTCAAAATTGGACGCTTAAAAAGTAATTGCCTGGCGCGATCTCAGAAACCCAAACAGGTATCTAAAGTCTGGAACAAAAGAGAATATACAGTACTGGTTTGATTATTTGTGAGAACATCATTTAATACAACTGCTTCAGCCTTCTGTAAACAGATGGTATTCTAAAAATGTTACTATAGTAATATGGAGAGAGAGTAGTTTGAAACGACAGCCTTCGTTTTGGACATATATGTTACAGCTAATCCACACCTGCTTGATAAAGTAGTTAAACAACAGATATTATGATGTGGACTAATGTCAATTGTTGCCAAATACACACTGGGCAGCAACGGAAGCTTACTCGGTCGGGTACTCAACTGCCAATTCCTCAACTTTTATTGGCATATGAAGTGATAAGTCCCACATTATAATGCAAATGTAATTTCTCTGCAGCTGGAAAAATATGGCAATGTGAAGATTTGATGAAAGATTTTCCAGGCCCTAACGCAGTGACTGTGTGTTCTCTTTAAGCTTCTGTTAAATGTATATGGGCAATTCCGTATTAGTTACGTTTGCACTTTATGACAACTTTAACTCAACGTTTGGCTCTCAACATGAATTATGCTTTCATGTAATTTTCCTGTTTTGTACGTCAAGTTCTCTAGACTAGCACCGTACTTCACACATCAAGCAAAATCATAGACATGTTTCAAGTTTGATAATAACAAGAACTTTAATTATGGTTAGTTTTACTTACGAAAAGAGGACATGGAAAAAAATGACAAGTCGATGTCCTCAAAGTTTCCTCAACCTGTTTTCAACTGAAACAAACTGTGGTTTCATGCTATTTCTGACAATCTTGATAGTCATTTTGATATATAACTTATTATAAAATCTTTCATTTTATTTACAACATCAAAAACCATGGTTAGCTACGTTACGGTTAGTGTACGTTTACATTTTGTCCATCACCGGTCAAAATTTGTGTTTTATTTCATGTCTTTTTTCAGATTTAGTATGCGATATGTGGGGGGCTTTATTACTTTCAAAACAGTGAAAAGACGCTATTGCATGGAAAAAACTGCATGAATAAATGATAGTTTTCATAAAACTGAGATTTTAGTCACACTAAGGTCCCCACATGTGGTATTTCATGTAGTGGTTCTAATTCTCCTATGAGGGTGCTTGTTGAAGATGTAGAATTTAGAGTAGAAATGATGTTCTTCCCATTGTTTCTTGCAATGATTCATACCCATTAAACGCATTGAATGTAAATGATTTCGAAAAAGAAAAAATAGACCAAGTTTATATAATTTGTGATTTGTCCAATAATTCACGTATTGCCCATATTCTTTACATTTCCTGATTTGGCGACCTTGATACCCTTATCACTGTACGCGCTGTAATATCGCCCGACTATAAAAAGCACAACCTCTGTACGTGTTTTTTTTTGCCTATTTTGCGCATGATGATACACATTGCAAAGACAGTTGCTCCACCGGGGGGGGGGGGGTGAACGAGTGTGTGGTGTGTTCAAGTAAATGTATTATACTGAGTGCTATATATGCTCAGTAAGTGAATGCCGGCAAGCAGGTCATTGTAACAGAAGCACATGAAAACTTCACGTCCCCCACTCTCCATCACCCCTACGCTACACACATGTGAAAGTACCTGCACGTATGTGTAACCCACATAGGGATGTTGTTTTTGTGTGTGTTTGTGTGTTGTGTGTGTGTGTGTGTGTGTGTGTGTGTGTGTGTGTGGCGTGTGTGTGTGTGTCTGTGTGTTGTGTACGCAGGTGGCACACACACACAAGTACACACCAAAAAATGCGATGGCAATCGGTTAAACGGTGAAAAGCTGGTTGCGTGAGTGTGTGTGCGTATCTGTGTATACTGTGTGTGTGCGCGTGTTCGTCGGCGTATAGGTTAACAATAGCTTATTGTGGGAGCAATGGGATAACTTGTAAAGTAACTTTGTGAGTGTATTCAATTTCAAAAAAATGAAAGTAAACCCTAAATAATCTTGTATAATTTGTTTAATAGTAAAGAGTTTTTCAAAACAGTGAAAAGTAAGCTATTGGCAATGGAAAAAAATGCAGAATAAACTGATAGTTTTTTCATAAAACTTGAGATTATCACACTAGTCCCACATGTGGTATTGTCATGTATGGTTTTCTAATTCTCCTAGAGGGTGCTGTTGAAGATGTAGAATTTAGAGTAGAAATGATGTCTTCAATTGTTTCTTCATATTCATACCCATTCAAACCATTGAAGAATGTAATAATGATTCGAGATAGACCAATTTAATATAATGTTGTGATTTGTCCAATAATTCAGGAATTGCCCATATTCTTTATTTCCTGATTTTGCGACCTTGAATACCCTTATCACTTGTAGCGCGTATATCGCCGCGACTATAAAACAACTCCTCTGTACGCGTTTTTTCCTATATCGCATGATGTTAGCGACATTGCAGCAAAGACAGTGCTCCGCCCCGGGGGGGGGGGGTGAACGAGTGTGGTGTGTGTTCAAGTAAATGTATATACTGAGTGCTATATTAATGCTCAGTAAGTGGAATGCGCGCAACCAGGTCATTGTAAGCAGAAGCACAGTGAAACTCACGTCCCCCTCTCCACCCTAACGCTTACACACTGTGCAATACGCTGCACGTATGTGTAACCCACTATAGGGATGTGTGTTTGTTGTGTGTTGTGTGTGTGTGTGTGTGTGTGGTGTGTGTTGTGTGTGGTGGTGTCTGTGCTGTGTGTGGTGTGCGTGTTGTGTGTGTGTGTGTGTGTTTGTGTGTTTTTGTGTGTGTTGTGTGTGTGTGTGGTGTGTATGTGTGGTGTGTTGTCTGTGTGTGTGTAACGCAGGTGCAGCACACACACAAGTACACACCAAAATCGATGGCATCGTTAACGGTGAAAAAGCTGGTTGCGTGAATGTGTGTGGCTGTATCTGTTGTATTATGTGTGTGTGGCGCGTGTGCGTGCGTATAGTTAAGCAATAGGCTTAATTGTGGGAGCAATGGGATAACTGATTAAAAGTAACCTTGTGAGTGTATTATGTCAAAAAATGAAGATAATACCCTGAAATAATTTGTATACATTTGTTTAATAGTAAGCTGTTTTTGTAGAGGCGAAAACACTGATGTTTTTCTCTAAATTTTGTTTCTTCTTAATCATGAACTATATCCGAGAAGTCCGTCATAAAGAATAGGATAATGCATCATCGCGGATTATCTCATGTATTATTGTTATATTTATTAATTGACCTCTCCACAATTTTTTGGAGCAACTTTGGTTAGCCTCCAGTATAATTATTACTGGCAAATTAATGTCAACAAAAAAATAAGTGGATTCATTGACAACACGTAATCAGGCGAATGCACATTTAAAATTGAAACGAACACAGACTAGACTAGAAATCAGAAAGATTTTTTTATTTATAAATGCAATTGAAAAAATTCTCCCATGCACGTACATTCATATAAGCAATTCAAGTTAACAAATCTCTTTGGCGCCTTCAAAGATCAAGTATGCATGTAAATAAATACCGTAAATATACGACATTAGGGAAACACCTCCATTAACGGCTGTATTAAAATGTCTGCGTAAAATATGAATATAAGACAAATTGACTTTAAGAGGGCAGCGAGTAAAATCTGAATGTTCCCCTGTCCTCCTTAAATGAACTAAACCATTTGACTGTATCCCCCTAATGTGCGCATAGACATATACGCTCCCTACTCAAAAAGTATTGCGCAAGCATACACTACAACACATGCAATTTTAAGTTGAAAAAGGGTCTTTCTATAATGATGTTGTAATGAGGTTAACAATTGTAAAATAACATATTATTTGAAAAGAATCAATGAACCAATTGTTTTTTCTTTCCTTCTCCCATGGTGGAGAGATTATCAAATGCAGGCACGCCCACATCACAGGGCTGGATCATAAGGATTTTTACGCTTTGTTCGCCTCCCCTATAGGGTGGGGAGTTAATTCACACCTAGTGTTTGTAATTGGTGTTTCATATTTCCCGTAAAATGGGGTTGGGATGGCTGGAAAGACTCAAACGAACTAAAAAAATGTCATTGTGTTCCTTTACACGGTCTCAGAAATAGACACGACGCCGCCAAAGACGAAAGCGCTCTATCTTCATAAGATAGTGAATAAGGAGAATATGCTCCATATTTCAGAAAAAGACGCTCCTCAATTGTATTTCTTATTCTTTCTCATTCTTAAGGCGTTTATTATTGCAAACTTCCTAAATTAGCTATAATGGCACTGTTTAGTATATTTGATACAAAGATGAGGAGAGGACGACATCATCTTTATATAAGTAGCCTCATCCTTCTTATTACTATCTATGAAGATAGGAGGCGCTTTCGTCTTGCGGCGTGTGTCTTCTTCAGAGACCGTGTCAGAGAAACACAATAGTTAACATTTTTTTTGTTGGAAGTCTTTCCAAGCCATCAACATCATTTTACGGGAAATATGAACGAATTACGATGCTATGTGAATTAAAACGGCCCCACCCCTATGAGGAGAAAAAATGTAAAATTTTGTGTTCCACGCCCCCTCTGCCACGGGTGCGCCGCTGCAGTTGAATATCCTCCAGGCATGAAGAAGAAAGAAAAACAATTTGCTCATGTGATTTCTTTCAAAGAATTTGTGATGTCCAATTATAAACTTTCTTAGGACATCGATTACAAAGACCCTTGAACTCAAAATACATGCGCTATATAGTAATTATTGTTTGGCAAGTACTTTTGAGTAGGGAGGGTACATATGAAACACAATTAATAGGTATTTGGCAGCTTCAATGCCATTGGCTTATCGTTCCTGTAATACTGTGAGCAGAAAGCCTTAAACTGCAGCACAAACTTCGTCCGAACCTACAAAAATAACGACGTGCAAGGAGCTAAATTATCCATTCAAGATGGGAACCTCCTTCGCATCCTCCACAAACATCAACAAATACCACTTAACACTCTTTGATTACTTACAGTGAAGCAGCGTTTCTGTGAAATTAATTTTAATGATCAATAATTTAAAAACAATACCCCACTTTGTAGCGCCAGGCCCACGCGAACTGGGTTGCTCAGGACGCATTATTCAAATATTCATGCGTATTCGTAGATGAATTTAATTATTATGAGAAGAAATGTAATAGAATATGACATAGTGCGTGATGCATATAACTACACATTTATAATTTGTACATAAATTTCACATTATGTAACATTCATAGATGAGCATCCACGCAAGAGCCTAAGTGTCCTGAAAGTGGATCACAGTTGTTGGTAAATAATACAAGTTCGCAGGCGTAGTTCCATCTAAACTGTGTTTTCCGTTCTTATACTTACTGGCAGCTCTTTAAAATTAATTACACCTGTGTTATATCAACAATATTCATTTTTCAAGATATGCAAAGAAATCCCTGCCCCCCCCCCCCAAAAAAACTTTATGACTGAGACCGGAGTACCCGAATAATCGTGTGGTTTGCTGATCAGCGTTACATCAGTCATATTCACTCCATTCTTAAGTACTTGGCATTTAGGTTGGATAAGTGGTGGCTCAAACAATTAAACAGATGATTTCACTCATGGAAAATTCGCTAAACACGTGATAAACACGCGACTCTACAAAATTAACGCATGGAAATTAAGGCCTTGAACAGCCAACTAACCACACTGCAAGCTGAGAAGACCGCAAATTCCTTACACCTCCCCTACAGTAAATGAATCCTAGACTATCTCACGAAAGTATTGTATGTTTCCATATAAAGTTGCACTCGTGCGTGGCATAACACAAACTAATGAGTCCATTGATATTTATTTCTATATAGATTTATCCAAAACTTACACTGAAAATAATTATGTAACTAGACAGGGAGATAGGACAGTAAGATTGCGACAATCAGCTTATATATTGATTCCTTGCTCAACACATCATCATTCCATGCTATTGTCATTCTTTTAATGAATATGTTGGTTCATCCAATAAATACAAGGATATTTAGAAAATACTTTTTGAAAGTAGCGATGACTGAATTCAATACAGCTTTACAAGTATCATTTTGTTCGTTTAAAAACGGCGTAACTTTATATCATATAATAATATCACGGTTTATTATTGTTAAAATTATTAGCTACTGTTGCAATATACACAACGCCATGTTCTAATGCATAACGTCAGGAATCGTGTTCAAAGATAAGAGAAAAGAACTGGTTGTTTTTATTAAACCATATACCGTATTTGTAAACAAGACTCATAAATTAAAAAAACAAATTATAAAAGGTTTATTGTTATGTTAATGTCCGCAATATTATGGATAATGTTCCCTAATAACAAATTTGAATGTATCGAATTGGAACTTGTTTTACTGGTACGTGAGTATTAAGTACTTGAAAATATATGTCAGTCAGTATGTCCTTATACTATGTAGAGGCTTTAATAAGGCTGTGTGTTACTTTTAACACACACAGAATCGAGTAATAAATGTATTTAATCTTAATCAGCAATATCTAACTAAATATATTATCTGATTTCAGAAATTGGCATTATATTAGCAGGCTCTGATTTTCATTCTTGGAGTGATCACGGGTTCCTCCACATTTCTGCTTTCTGATTTGCAGTAATATATGTCTACTGAATATGAGTAATTCATCTTATGTAGCTGACATAGGATTAAATGAAACACCATTACTGTGTTCAATTAGGCGTTCATAGTTTCGAGCTCACAAGAGGTCGTGAAACGGATTCTTGACTTTCCACTGGTCCTCTCTTGCATCTTACGAAGCACCCTGCCAAACATGAGAAGACAAAGAATGGAATCTTGCATAACAATGATGATAATTCATTCAGTTGGTGAGTCGGACTGCTAATCGTTATCGTTGATAATTGACTTAAATTGTTGAATCATTTTCCTTTTTGTACTGAGGAGGAGGATTTTGGACAGCTTTAGCACCAATTGCAATGTTATATGAAGGGGGGCGTGAGTGATGTCTGTCAAAACTAAATTCATCATATCCGGGTGTGATGTCGGTTCTGGTGTCTGTTCTGTCGGTTGGGAGGAGTATTTTCTGTCTGGTTACTCCTTTATAGGCTCTCTGATAAAGACACGGAAGCCGAACTGCAATGTATTCAACTCTCATTATGATTGTTCGATTCCGTCAATCTCCGGTTAACCTGAAATACAACAGACATCAATCAATGTATTATCATTCCTCATTTAAGGACTTGGCAACTAGGCATGTGATGGGATCACCCGAAAATTACTAATTTTGGCCAGTTACATCTGTAGGTTTCCTAAAGAAATAATAATGACATGAATATATTTTTAAAAATGACTTTATAAAATCACATACAAGATAATTGAATAAAAGAAATATTTAGAGAACATACATGAATGAATAAAATTAGATAGAACAAATACATTGGCCGTATGCATAAAAAGTAGTAATTACTGTGTAAGAAGTGCTTCAAGCACCGAGCAATTGGTTGTCAAGTCGTAATGAAGCTCTGCAACAGGCTTGAAAGAAATTACTAAAAACGTATGCATGAAAAGAAACCTTTTCTGTTTACTTGTTCTGACAAGAAATTTCTTGGGTTTTCTCCTGAAAGCTCCTCAAATACCAGCTGAGCGCTTTTGCTTAATTATGACATCTCGAGTTTAAACATGTCCCATGCTGTATTTTAGACCAAACCAGAGCTGCCAAAAGGAAATAAATCAAGAAATACTTTTTCGCTGTACACGAAAAAATTGGGGGAAAATATTTCAGGAAGGGTTCGTTAATGATTTTTAATCAGAATCCTGGAGTACGTTGCGTCTTTCAAAGGTAGTTTCTACGTTGACCGCGAATTGTAGATGGAGGCTTCTTCCCATACGTATCGATCGTGTCGGATCGGCCTTTGTTGTTTGTTCGCCGCAGTTCGTGACGTTGCTATTGTATGTTGTGGAGAATATTAGCAAGAAAAACGGTTTAACACGAAGCCAAAATGTTGATATCAGAGAAAATAGCAATAAGCCTGAAATCCACTTTGCCTAGAAGGACGTTGGCAAGTGATTTTGATCTTATATACGGTTCCATAACTTTCAGTGGGAAGCAACAAGGCGCGGTTTTCGAATTATAATGTATTAAATATTTACGCGTGAAAAGGAGAAGAGCAATTTCCTGTTCATGGGAGTGTACAAAGATAACTCATAATGTATACAAATTATTGGATGCTCTTATACTAGTGTGTTAAAAGATAATAATTTGATACTTTTGAAAATTAATAACACAAAAAACGTTTACAAGATTATACTTGGGCGAATTGAGTATAGTTACACGCAGAATAGTGAACATTTTTGTTTTAGGTGGTTTTGAAGACAATATCATTTGATCATGTTTAAATTGGTAATTCATGTGCTTTAAAGTTAGGTTCAGATTTTGCTCAGATATCACCAACCCCCTGTACAAAATTCAAACTGTACAGAAAATCAAATGTGTGTGATGTGAGATGTGTGTTTCGTCCCACACCAATAGACCAATGGGGTGAAGCAGTGCAGCAGTAGTAACATTGCGTCTAATACCAATCTTTCAAGTAGCTCGATGGTCATACTAGGTGTTAAAAATAATATTTGATACTTTTGAAAATTAATAACACAAAAACTGTACAACAGATTATACCTGCATTGAGTATAGTTACAGCATAATAGTGGACTATTTTTGTTTTAGGTGGTTTGAGGAAGATATCAAATAATCTAGTTTTATGTAATTCATGTACTTTTTTTAAAAAGTTAGGGTTCAGTATTTGCTCAATATCCCAACCCCCTGTACAAAATTGAAACTGTACAGAAATTGAATGGTGTGTGTGAGAATGTGTGTCTAGTCCCCACACAATGGGCCGTATGCAATAAAAAATAGTAATTGCTTTTTCTATCCTTTTCCTTGAATCCATATGCATAGAAAATTAGGAATTGCTTGCAAGCACATATTCTTGCTTGCCTGCAAAACCATTTTGAAACAAAGGTTGTTCTTGACAACGTGATAGTTTGCCCGAGGTTTGCAGGTTTGTCTGTTATGACAAAAACAAGAATATGCAATTTGATTCCAACCATCATTTACTCCAGAAATATCAGTAGAATCGTTCCTCGATGGTCACATAAAGAAACATCCATAAATTTGTATACATTAGTGAAGTTATCTTTTGTAACTCCCACGACAGGAAATGCTTCTCCTCTCACGCGTAATATTTTAATACATTATACGAAACCCGCCTTTGTGCTCCCATGAAAGTAATGGACCGTATAAAAAAAGCACCTGCCAACGTCCTTCAAGCCAAAGATGGATTTCAAGCGATTGCTCTTCTTCGTATGCACAACATTTTGCTTGTGTTCAAACCGTTTTCTTGCCATTCGTGACAAACATACAATAGCAACGTCACGGCGGTGCGAACAACAACAAAGGCCAGATCCGCACGAGTCGAATACGTATGGGAAGAAGCCTCCTATCTTCACAACTCGCAGTCAACGGACATAAATACATTTTGAAACACGCAACGTATCTCCAGGATTGAGTTAAATCTTTAACCCCTTCCTGAAATATTTTCCCCCAATTTTTTTCTTGATATAGCAGAAAAAGTATTCCTTGATTTATTCTCGTTTTGTGCAGCTTTGGTTTGTTCTAAATACGAGCATGGACATGTTTTAAACTCAAATGTCATAATTAAGCAAAAGCGCTCAAGCTGGTATTGAGGAGCTTGCAAAAACCCAAGGAAATTCTTGTCAAAACAAGGAAAAGCATTTTCTCATGCATACGTTTTTCAGCAATTTCTTTCACCTCTTGCATGAGCTTCATTTTGCTTGACAACCAATTGCTGGTGCTTGAAGCAATTCCTAACAAGTAATTGCTATTTTTTATGCATACGGCCCAATAGCATTAGATAATGGCTATGGATAGTGAATAAAGTCTAGCAGGCTACTTACTAATGAATATTAATAAAGCATTTATCTAGCCCCAGCTTT
>JZLH01S0133437.1:50087-67368 GCA_001188425.1 Eucidaris tribuloides
CAGCAAGATAATTAGTCAAGTATGCCAAAACCATCGAAAAAAGACGCGAAATCAATCAATCGTAAGGGTGCGCGCGAAAAATGCGGCTACGCGCGAGCACCAAAAATGCTCAAAATGTCCTGTAAACGATGCAGACAAAACCTAGTCAATTGAGCATTTCAGTTTTGTCGCGGCCGCGATCGTGTCTGCCGTAAATACGCGTTGCACCGCGGTGTCCAGAGGTCTGACCTGACCTACTGACTTCACATGTTGCGAAATTGTTAAGTAATGCGTCTTCAGCACGGACGAGATATTGACAAAAGCATGATTGTGACAAATGAGTCATCGATGACGTACGGAAGACTGGTCCCCATAAACGACCTGTCATTGCCAAGATATAGGGCAGCATATAAAAGTATATGCTATAAGGAATTGCTTCAGCACCAGCAAATGGTTGTCAAGAAAAAATCAAGCCAGCAATGCTAAAGGTTTGCATAATCTTTTTGTCTTACCCGTGAAATCCGAGTGCACTGCGATAAGCAAAGCCTGAAAACAAAAAGTGTTCTAACAGGCAGCATATTAACTTGCTACAGTGACAGACAATTGCTTAAAAACGTATCATACAGCAAAAAAAGAACCTTTTCCTTGTGTCGACAAGAAATTTGCTGGTTTTAAGTCTTCCCCAATACTAGCTTGAAGCGCTTTTGCTTAATTACGACATTCGAATTTAAAAACATGTCCAATCTCGTATTTAGACCAAACCAAGCTGCACAAAACGGAGAATAAATCAAGAAATGATTTTCCGCTATATCGAAGAAAAATTGGGAAGAAAATATTCAGGAGGGCGTTAAAGATTTAACTCAATCCTGGAGGACGTTGCGCTCCAAAATGTATTTATGACGCCTTCCGCGATTGGAGATGGGACGCTCTTCGCACACAACCTATTCGACCGTCGAGATTCTGGGCCTTCCTTCGTTCCGTGTTCCCCACAAAAGCCGTAAGACACGAAAACCAATTGCTATCGATGGTGTGGGACTAGGGTTCCAAATTCCCGGAATTTTCAGTGTGAAAATATCATGGGAATTTTCGCGAAAATTTTGCCGAAATAGGATTGGGAAATTCGGCAACTATTCGGCATATTTTCCAGACTATTTGACTTAAAACTAAAATTGGACATTCATTCTACTGCAGTAAGTCAGAAATGTCCATAGTCAAAAACGAGATGTAATGTAAAAGAGATGTAACACATGTAAAAGTCAAACAGTAAATTTAGGGTTTTTTATTTAGTATAAAGCAAACACCTTCTTGAATTCTAACTTGGTTGTTTGCAACATCTACAAATATCAGCTAACCACCAAACTACTGATACATCGCGCTGAGCAGATGCACTCTCATGTGAACTCAAACCATGAATAAGTAGTAGTTGGACAGTCCGGAGCTCATTAAAATAAGACATTTCAGAATATTTCACTTAAGATGCACTGCACACATTGGATCAGATAGCATCATTCATACTACAGTGCACATATCTTCCACGCAGGTGTCAACAATGTTTGTAGTCTCTCATCCTGGCTCTATTTATCCGTATGCAAGGGCCTCAAGGCCAAAGCCTAAAAGAAAGGTAACATTAACTTCATTGATTGAAGAAATGCTATACAACAGAGTATCGATGAAATTTTCCATAAATAAATAAATTTCCATTTAAATACCTAGAAATGGAAATTCCCAGATTCCCCACTTCCTACCTAATGAAAATCTCGAAATTTCCATGGAAACGTTCCAAATTCCCGAAAGTTTCAACTTCATTTGCAACCTCTTATGGGACCGTTAAAAATTGCTCACGAGGAGCAAGGCAGAGGGGAGGGTGAAGGGACAAATGTTAATCATACGAAAAAAAAAGCAATTGCTTGAAATCGACTTGGCTGAAGGAGTTAAGCAGGTGTTTTTATGTAGATACGTCTATTACTTTCATGGCAGCACAAAGGCGGGTTTGTATAAATGTAATTAAACTATTACGCGGAGAGGAAGCATATTCTGTCATAGGTAGTATCGAAAAGATCATTCACAATGAAACAAATTATGGATGTTTGTTATGTGACAATTGAAGAACGATTCTACTACAAGACTCTGCAAAGCATTGGCAAATCTATCAGGTGCAGAACAACCTCGTGTTTATAAAAATGTATGCAGGCAACAGCCCATTGCTTTGGAATGCAAGAAGAACCCTTGCTGCAAGTCAATTCCTTATTTTATGGCATACGGATCAGCAAAAGCAGTAAAGCAATTGCTACTTTTAAGCATACGCCCATATGGGGGTTCATGACACAATCATGAAAGTAGGCAACATCGACAGGACTGGTCATTCTGAGATAATGGGACACAAAAGTGGGTCAAGAAAGAAAAGAAGAAGATTCTGACCGAAATTCAATGGATTGCCGCAACGGTTAACGTTGCGATTTACCAATGACGTCACAGTTTACAAAATGCCAAAATTGAGGCTCATAGTCCGCATGTCAGTGTCTGATCAAGCCTAAAAAAAGTCCTGCAAAGCTGTGTTTAAAATATATATTAAGAGTTAAAAAAGCAAAAATAACATCAATGGTTACTCAGTTTAACCGGATTTACACCTGCCATTTCTCTTGTAAACTAGAGTGTGTAGATGCTAAGCTAATTATATTTTTACAGCAGTGATAAATGCACAGAGTAATATTTGTCCATAGCATCATATTCTCAGTGGCACGCATACTGTATTAACTTCAGCATCTAAAACTGTTCGTACTATAACCTATGGCAGCTGAATATCAAAGTAACAAATTTTTTCTTTCGAAAATGAAACTCAGAGATGTTTGCTTGTGTGTGAGTCAAAGCATTACGAGGAACTAGAAATAATTGGTCTAGTAGGATTTAAAGCAGTTTATCAATGTACTGGACGTAAAACGATGTTAAATCAACACGACTAGAAGCAGACTAGATATTGCGTAAGATGGAGTGATTTAATGGATGGTGAGCTAGTGGAGGAAGTGTTGTGGTGTTGATGCTTGGGTGTCGATGTGGTGTGTCGATGTGTGGTTGATGTGGTGTTTGATATGGTGTGGTTGCTGTGGTTTGATTGGTGTGTGATGTCGGTTGTGTTGATGTGTGTGTTGTTGTGAGTGTTGATGTGTGTTGTGATTGTGGTGTGTTGACTGTGGTGGGTGATGTGTTTGTTGATGTGGTGGTTTGATGTGGTGGTTTGCAGGTGGTGTTGAATGTGGTGTGTTATTGGGTGGTGTTCGCGTGGTGTGTTATGGGGGTGTGAAGTGGGGTGTTGGTGTGGTGTTGTTGATGGTGGTGTGTGATGTGGAGGATGTTGGGGTGTTGATGTGGTGTGTTGATGTGTGGTGTTGATCGTGGTGTGTTTGATGTGGTGTTTGATGTTGGGTTGGTGGTGGTGATGTGGTTGTCTGATGTGGGGTGGTGTTGATTGTGGTGGTGCGATGAGGTGCTGTTATGGGTGTCTTGACGTGAGTGTAATGTAGTGGTGTTTATGTGGGATGTTTGATGGGGTGGTGTTATAGTGGTGAGCGTTGTAGTGAATTGTGGGCACATGATGAGGTATTTGCGTGGATAGTGGGGAGTGTTAGGTGAAAGGAGTTGATGATGGTCGCAGGTGTTGTGGGGGGTGTTCGTGGAGCATGATAGAGTGATGGTGGAAGCAATCTAAAATACCTGCCTTACTTGGCTGGCAATTTGATACACTTCCACTGTAGCTGTTTTTGAAAATTTTTAGCTGTAAACATCGTCTGTTGTTAGGTACTTTGTTTCATTTTATCCATTCATGTGAAAGTTCATCTTGAACTATCGCTTTGCCCAGTTACCTCGTCATCATATGGGTAGTCCATAAAGTAAGTGGGATAGCAGGAAGTGACAAGGTGAAGCTTTACTCTTTATTGCGGTCAAAAAGCGTTTGAAACAATGGGGGATTCCCCTATACATCATTACCGTAGGTCAACTCAGTGCAAGCTCTATTGTTGTGTTATGGGAAAAGTTCGGTAAGGATGTTTTAAGAAAAAAAAATCACACACTGCGCCGCGCCACACACCACCAACACACGACACACTACACACACACACACCACACACACAACCATCGCAAACACAACATAGAAATGGATAACCCCCCCCCCGCCCCCCCGTATGCAGTTTTCTCTGTTTGAGAAGTTCTTTTTGATATAATTCGTAAAAGACTGGGTGTAAGAAACTTGATAGTCAAAGTCGGTTTTCCGCTTACGCACAATATTATTCATAACACAATACTCAGTGGAGGCTTTGGTGTACATATCCTTATAATAATGTATACACAAACGATCACAAACTCTGATCCGAGACAGTACTCTGCGAAAATGACGGTCAAGACATAATTTAAGGGAGACAGAATGGCATTTTTCAGATAAAAATAATTGAAATCTTTCACGTACTTTATGGGTATCGATAATTGCTGGCTTAATTGCTTGCCGATGACCCTAAAATAGCCACCGAACGTACTTTTATAGTTTGTGCGTGTAAATGTAGCAGGTTCAATTACTAATCCCTAATAATTTAACGAAATATACCTTTTAAAATACTTGATTACCATGCCAGAAAACACGTCTTGCCTAGCGCGTATTCCTAAAAGTTCCTAACCTGGAGGGGGGTATGCCCCTCCCAATCGCTCTCCTCAGCTCGCTTCGCTTGCTCCTCGCATGTTTCGTCAAGCGCTGCCTAAAAGACAAGTCACCCCCCATAAAATTTTCTCTCTAGAACCGCGCACGAATCATAGGCCTTTATGACATTTTTTTGTGTGGTGATTTTAAAAGGGAAAGCATTGCGAGTAGGTACCACGATGTAAATAGTATACGCATTGTATCTGGATCTGGATGCTGGATGGGCATACGCATGCTGGACCAGACGGTATAGTGGGCAAGCGGAGAAGGGCGGCGATGACTGACTAGTCGTCATGGAGTGAATTTTCTCAAGTCTGCTCCTGAAGATTCGGTTTGATGAACTGTTTAACATGTCGGTGGGGCAGATGATTCCAAGGCCGGGGGGGCGGGGGGTGCTGCACAAATAAGACGATGTTTTAAGTTGACTCTGTGTACAATGATAAATTCTTGAAACCTTAACGGATAAGACTTGTCTTTCTAGTATATTTGAGTTGATGACTTTATATTGTCCTAATTTTTATATTTTTTTTTTGGTCGTGCCTTACGAGAAAATTATCAGTGGTGTAATCGCTGGACCAACCCCTCGACCATTGACTTGAGAATGATGACAGTTTGAGTACTTGTCTCCAATTGAGCTAGGGGTGGGCAGATGGAGTTTTTGTCTCAATGGCGGCGATACAGCTGCGCCCTTTGATTTGTACGTCTCTCGCTGATGAACCGGAGAGCTCTGCGCTGGACTCGCTCCAATTGTCATATCTTTTTGTAATACGGTTCCACACGCTGAAGCTCAAGTACTATAGAACTTGAAGGACTAGAGCAATATTATGCATACGTTTGGCATTGCTCGGGTAGAATGGTCCTATCGACTTATATGAATATTCCCAAAAATGCCACGAAATGTCCGACAATTTTGATTTTGCAAATCTAGCAGGAAAATCATGTAATGACTGTAACTGGTAAGTCCCAGCACCTGGAATAAATAGGCGTTTGTCAGATGAGGGGTGAAGACCTTTCAACATTTCTGGGAAACGCAGTATGAATCACAAGCCCCCCCAAAAAAAAAAAAAAATAAAACAACAACAACAACAAGCATAAACAACACAACAAAAAAAAAACAAACAAACAAAAAAAACTATCGCCCCGCCGCCCAAAAAAAAAATAAATAAATAAATATAACTAAACATGGGCCAAGTGGACCTACATGGCCTATACCTTGATGAGCTTATACAAATCTTGTTATCAATCTGAAAATTACTATTGATCACGAGCAACCGTTTGAAAGCGAAAATTGATAAGAAAATCGGGGTCCTTTCGTTTCCTCTTTTTTGGGGGGGGGAGGAGGTTTATGGGATAATCACAAAATAGGCAATGCCTTTGACTTGAATAGTCAACGCGGAATAGTATGATAACCCGGAGCGCTGTGCCATTGTGCGAGTGTGGAGGGAAAGAAGGCAGTGAACGGAAGTTTAGTCATACAGTATAACCACGCGCTCTACAGGGCAAGTACGTTATGCGAGAGCATGCATAAATCGGAGTGCACTGGATGCCTACACACACCGAACAAACAGGTGCATAAAATGTTTAAGATAGGTCGCATCACAGCCTGAAATATGCAACAAAAATAGACCCTAGGCACTATAGCAGGCGAGCACCTCGCTAAGCTAGAGCCAAGTTCTAATCTTACCGCTACACTACGTATGACAGACCAGCACGGACTTTTCAATTTTGCTGCCGATATACCGCGCTGGCGAATAGGACAGGTATCGATCATTGCTATTTCGCATAGCAGCGCAGGAATTCAAATGCAGCGCACCCACGCCTGTCAATGACCCAATCCACATGTATCAATTTATAACGCCCTCATAATAATATAATTATGATATTTATTATAATGACTACCTGAAGGCGTAGGGCATTTTATGTGAACCTCTGCGACAGTTTCCCGAAATAGTAACCAGATCGGTAGTGCACACCAGAGAGGTATAATAGAATGACAACGAGAACGTACAACCAACAGCTAAGACTAACGTTGGCCATTCTTCCTTCGCCTGACTTAGAACGGTCTGTACATTCCGTTTTAGCATAACGTGTGTTGAACTGTGAAGTTCACCGTACTGATAGTGCGCGTCGGCATTGTCAACGCATTGTAACCCATGTTATAAATAGTTTTCACCTTAATTCAATTGAATTGCATGCTAGAATGTGGAAGCGCAATTCAAGGAGGGAACAAAATACTCAGTGATAAAATCAGAAGTCGGAGGCAAATACTAAAGAGTGATAAATGGTATCTACGATGACATTGTCAGTACTAATGAATTTATCCTAGGATTCCCCTTCCATCTCAGAAGTGCATAATTAGCAGTTCATAGGTTCAGATAACCGTGCATTTGATCGTTTTATTTCATAAAATCATTATGATAAAATTGATATTTTGAACTTAGTTAATTTAAGCCTACGGATAGTTCCTGTCGAAAATACATAACATTTCATAATCTTCACAAAGTATGCATTGTCACCGTAGACATAACAAAAACATCATGCAAACCGATTAAAATTGTTTCGAAGTGAAAAATTTGTGATTTTGTTTTTACTTATTGGAAGGCCAGGTATCAATGTATGAAATCTTCTTACGGCGAAACAGTCAAGGGCCCGACCGTTTTATTTTCAATTCTCATTTTTAATTTATTATTTTTATGACGTTTCTTTAAAATACAGGTGATGTCTCATCTCAAGCCAGGGCCTGCTTGCATAAAGCCCTGTATATAAAATACATAATTGCGATATGATAAAACTGTACAATGACATACCCAAGATATAATCAAAGATCAAATACAAATGGATTAATAAGAACTCAAATACAAAATATAAAGAAATAGACAGTCAAGAGCGTACCACATGCATACCACTACACAACCACCAACACACACATCACTACACACACATTTCACACACACACACTCACACACCACATACAACATCACAAACGTACATACCATAAACACACGCGCGCAAGCAGTACAAAAACAGAGTACATGAAATACATGCACACACTCAAACCGCATGTACTCCCACACACACACACATACACACACACACACAATCACACACGAACACATCATCACACACACACAACCGAGACACACAACACTGCAAACACACAAAACGCACGCACGCACTGCCAGAAGAAAGTCAGAACGACATACATACACGTACACACTTGATTCACGCATATCACACACTCACACTACATACACACAAACATCATACATAAAGCACGACAAGCAGCCACTGTGTGTGTGTGTGTGTACGTGTATGCATGTGTACGCTCTTGACTGTCTATTTCTTTACTATTTTGTATTTTGAATTCTTATTAATCATTGTATTTATCTTTGATTATATCTTATGTCATTGTACAGTTTTATCATATGCAATTATGTATTTATATACAGGGCTCTCTTGTAAAGCAGGCCCCTGGCTTGAATGAGACTCACCCTGTATTTTTAAATAAAACGTCAATAATAAAAAAAAATAATAATAATAATAAAAATGAGAAATTGAAAAATAAAACGGTCGGGCCCTTGACTGTTTCGCCGTAGGAAATTTACATACTTGATACCTGCTCTCCAATAAGTAAAAACAAATCACAATTTTTCACTTCGAACAATTTTAAATCGGTTTGATGATGTTTTGTAATGTCTACGGTGACAATAGAATACTTTGTGAAAGATTAATGAAATGTATTTTCGACAGGAACTATCCGTAGGCTTTAAATTACTAAGTTTAAAAATAATCAATTTATCATAATGATTTTATGGAAATAAAACATCAAATGCACGGTTGATCTGAACCCTAGAACTGTAATTATGCACTTCTGAGATGGAAAGTGGAATCCTGGGAAAATTCATTAGTACTGACAAGTCATCGTAAGATACACATTTATCACTCTTTAGTATTTGCCTCCGAATTCTGAACTTTTATCACTGAGTAGATTGTTCCCTCCCTGGAAATGCGCTCCAATTCCTAAGCATGCAATTCATTGAAAATTAAAGGGAAAACATATTTACTACAAGGGTACAATGCGTTGACAATGCGACCCGCACATACGTAACGGTGAACCTTCACAGTCAACACACGTTATGCAAAAACGGATATGATACAGACCTTCTAAAGTCAAGGCGAAAGGATGAAGGCGACGTTGGTCTTCGTGTTGGTTTTACTTCTCGTTGTCATTCTATATTTACTCTCTGGTGATGCACTACCCGATCTGGTTACTATTCGGGAAACTGTCGCAGGGCAGAGTTCCATAAAAATGCCCACGCCTTCAGGTAAGTACATTATAATATATTCATAAGAAGGGTTTATAAATGATACATGTGATTGGTCAATTGACAGGCGTGGGGCGTGCATTTGAATCTCCTGGCGTGCATGCGATAGCACATGATCGATACCTGTCCATATTCGCCGCGCCGATATATCGGCAGCAAAATTGAAAAAGTCCGTGCTGGTCTGTACGTAGTCGTAGGGTAGACTAGAACTTGGTCTAGCTAGCGAGTGCTCGCCTCTACTAGGCCTAGGGTCTAATTTTTGTTGCATATTTTCAGGCTGTATTGCCGACCTATCTTAAAACATTTTATGCACTGTTTTGTTCGTGTGTTAGGCAGTTCCAGTGCACTCGATTTAGTCAGTGCTCTCGATAACGTACTTGCCCTGTAGGCGCGTGCGTTATTACTTGTACTGACTAAACTTCCTTCACTGCCTCTTCCCTACACACTCGCAACCAATAGGACACGGTCCTTGGTTATGCCATCATATCCGCGTTGACTATTCAAGTCAACAGGCATTGCCTATTTTGTGATATCCCATACACCCCTCCTCCCCCCCAAAAAAAGAGAAACGAAGGAACGATTTGTCTCTATCAATTTATCGCTTTCAAGCGTGCTCGGTGATCACTAGATAATTTTTATATTGGATAACAAGATTTGTTAGGCTCAAATCAGGTATAGCGCCAGTAGGTCCACTTATGCCCATGATTTATTTATTTATTATTTATTTTTTTTGGGGGGGGGCGATAGTTTTTTGTTTGTTTGTTTGTTTTTTGTTGTTGTTGTTGTTGTTGTTGTTGTTGTTGTTGTTTTTTTTTTTTTTTTTGGGGGGGGGCTTTTGTTTCATACTGGTTTCCCAGAAAAGTTGAAAGGTCTTCCACCCCTCATCTGGACAAACGACTATTATCCAGGTGCTGGACTTACCAGTTACAGTCATTACAGATTTGTCCCTGTAGATTTGCAAAATCAAAATGTGGACATTTCGTGGCATTTTGGGAATATTCTATAAAGTCGTAGGACAATTCTGCCCCGAGCAATGCAAACGTACTGCATAATATTGCTCTAGTCCTTCAATTTTATAGTACTGAGCTAGCGTGTGGGACCCGTATCTACAAAAAGATATTGACAATCTTGAGCGAGTCCAGCGCAGAGCTCTCCGGTTCATCACAGGAGACTACAAATCAAGGGACGCAGGCTGTATCGCCAGCATGAGACAACAACTCAATCTGCCCACCCTAGCATCAAGGAGACAAGTACTCAAACTGTCATCCTTCTTCAAAGTGGTCGAGGGGTTGGTCCCAGGATTACCCACTGATAATTTTCTCGTAAGAGCACGACCAAAAAAAAATATAAAAATTAGACAATATAAAGATCATCAAACTCAAAATATACTAGAAAGACAAGTCATTAATCACGATAAAGGTTTCAAAATTTATCATTGTAACACAGAGCAACTTAAACAATCGTCTTATTTTGTGAGCACCCCCCCCCCCCCGGCTTGGAATCATCTCCCACCCGACATTATAAACAGTTCATCAACCGAAATCTTCAGGAGCAGAATTGAGAAAATTCATCTCCACTACGACTAGTCAGTCATCGCGCCCTCTCTCCCGCTGCACTATACCGTCTGGTCCAGCAGCGTATGCATCCAGATCCAGATCCAGATACAGATGGTATACTATTTACATTCGATGGTACCTACTCGCATTAGTTTCCCCTTTTAAAATACACACACACAAAAAAATGTCATAAAGGCCTATGATTCGGGCGCGGTTCTAGAGAGAAAATTTTATGGGGGCTACTGGGGCGCTTGACGAAAACATGCGAGGGAGCAAAGCGACCGAGCTGGGGGGAGGATGTGGGAGGCGGGATACCCCCCTCCCAAGGTAGGAACTTTTTGGAAATACGCGTAGGCAAGACGTGTTTTCTGGGCATGGTAAATAAATATTTTAAAGGTATATCTTGTTAAAATTATTAGGGATTATAATCTGAACCTGTACATTTACACGACAAACTATAAGAAGTACGTTTCGGTGTATTTTAGGGTCATCGCCAATCAATTAAGCACAGAAGCAATTATCGATACCCCATAAAGTACGTGAAAGATTACAAATTATTTTTATCTGAAAAAAAATGCCATTCTGTCTCCCTTAAATTTGTCTTGAACCGTACATTTCGAGAGTACTGTCTCGGTACAGAGTTTGTGATCCGTTGTGTATACCAATTATTATAAGGATATTACAAGCTCCACTGAGTATGTGTTATGAATAATATTGTGCGTAAAGCGGAAAACGGAACTTGACTATCAAGTTTCTTACACCCATTCTTTTCGAAATTATACTCAAAAAAGAACTTCTCAAACCAAGAAAACTGCATACGATATCCATTTCTATGTGTGTTTGCATGGTGTGTGTGTGTGTGTGTGTGTGTGTGTGTGTGTGTGTGTGTGTGTGTGCGCGCGCGTGTGTGATTTTTTTTTCTTCAAAAAACATCTTACCGAACTTTTCCATAACACAACAAATAGAGTTGCCTTGAGGTCTGACCTGGTAATGATGTAGTAGGGAAATCCCCATTTGTTTCCAAAGTTTTTACCGCAATAAAGGAAGAAAGCTTTCACCTTGTACTTCCTGCTACCCACTTACTTTATGACTACCCTTGATAACGGGTAACTGGGCAAAGGATAAGCTCAAGAGGAACTTTCACTGGAATGGATAAAATGAAACAAAGTACCTAACACAGACGATGTTTACACTAAATTTTCAAAAACACTACATGGAAAGTGTACAAATTACCAAGCAAGTTAAGCAGGTATTTTAGATTGATCCACCATCATCTATCATCTCCACGAACACCTCCACCACAACCACCTCGACCATCATCAAACTCCTCACCTTAACCACCTCCACCACTATCACCACGCAAATACCTCCATCATTGCCACATTCACTAACAACGCCACCACATCAACACCACCACATCAACATCACCACATCAACACCACTACATCAACACCACGTCAAGACCACCACATCAACAGCACCTCATCGGCACCACCACATCAACACCACCACATCAACACACCACATCAACACCACCCACCACACCCCAACATCAACACCACCACATCAACACACCACATCAACACCACCACATCAACACACCACATCAACACCACCACATCTCCACATCAACACCACCACATCAACACACCACACCAACACCACCACATCAACACCACCACATCAACACCACCACATCAACACCACCACATCAACACACCACATCAACACCACCACATCAACACCACCACATCAACACCACCACATCAACACACCACATCAACACCACCACATCAACACGAAAAAAACCCCCCAGCGGAGCGGAGAGCACCACCACAGCAACACACCATATCAACACACCACATCAACACACCACATCGACACACCACATCGACACCACCACATCAACACCACAACACTTCCTCCACTAGCATCACCACTACCACTAAAATCACCTCCATCCTCTACCAATATCTAGTCTGACTTCTAGTCGTTTGGATTAACCAATCGTTTACCAGTACCATTGATAAACTGCTTTAAATCATACTAACCAATTATTGTCTAGTATCATCAGTCAACTGCTTTGACTCACACACAAGCAAACATCTCTGAGTTTCAATTTGAAAAGAAAAAGAAGTTTTACTTTGATATTTGAGCTGCATAAGGTTTAAATAGACGAACATTTTAGAATGCTGAAGTTAATACAGTTATGCTGCCACTGGCAATATATGCATGGACAGATATTACCCTTTGCATTATCACTGCTGTAAAATATAAATAGCTTAGATCTACACACTCTAGTTTACAAGAAGAAATGGGCAGGTTAAATCCGGTTAAACTGAGTAACCATTGATGTTTATTTTGTTTTTAACTCTTAATAATTATTTTGAAACACAAGGTTTGCAGGATTTTCTTTTTAGGGCTTATCAAAGACACTAGACCATGGCGGACTATGTAGCTCACATTTTGGCATTTTGTAAACTGTGGTCATTGGTAAATCGCAACGTATAACCGTTGCGGATCACCATTGATTTCGTCAGAATCTTCTTCTTTCTTTCTGACCACTTTTTGTGTCCCAATTATCTCAAGAATGACATGTCCTGTCATGTTGCAACTTTCCATGATCATGTGTCATGACAATGGGCCGTATGCATTAAAAGTAGCAATTGCTTTATCTAGCCTTTTGCTTGAATCCGTATGCATAAAAATAAGGAATTGCTTGCAAGCAAAGGTTCTTGCTTGCATTCCAAAGCAAATGCCTGTTGCCTGCATAAACATTTTAAAACAGAGGTTGTTCTTGACAACCTGATAGTTTGCCCAATGTTTGCAGGTTTGTAGTAGAATCGTTCCTCAATGGTCACATAAACAAACATCCATAAATTTGTATTCATTAGTGAAGTGATCTTTCGTAACTCCTATGACAGGAAATGCTTCCCCTCTCACGCGTAATAGTTTAATACATTATACGAAACCCGCCTTTGTGCTGCCATGAAAGTAATAGACCGTATACATAAAAACACCTGCTAACATCCTTCAAGCCAAAGATCGATTTCAAGCAATTGCTTTTTTTTTCGTATGCATAACATTTTGCTCGTGTTCAAACCGTTTGCTTGCCATTCGTGAGCAATTTCTAAAGGTCCCCACTAGGGTTGCAAAGAGTTGGAAACTTTCCGGGAATTTTGGAAAGTTTCCATGGAAAATTTCGGGAATTTTCATTAGGCTGGAAAGTTTGGGAATTCTGGGAATTTTCATTTTTAGCGTATTAAATGGAAATTTATTTTATTTATGGAAAATTTCATCAGTACTCTGTTGTATAGCATTTCTTCACATCAATGAAGTAATGTTACCTTTCTTTTGGCTTGCCTGGGCCTTGCATACGGATAAATCGGCCCAGATGAGAGACTACAAACATTTTGAACACATGCGTGGAAGATATGTGCACTGTAGTATGAATGATGCTATCTGATCCCACAAATGTGTGCAGTGCATCTAAGTGAAATATTCCACTGAAATGTCTATTTTAATGAGTGGACTGTCCAACTTACTACTTAATTCATTGGTTGAGTACACATGAGAGTGCATCAGGCTGGCATGTATCAGAAGTTTGGCTGGTTAAGCTGATATTATGTGCATGTTGCAAACAAACCCAAGTTAGAGATTCAAGAAATGTTTCTTTTAACTAAATAAAAAAAACCCATAAATTTACTGTTTGACTTTACATTGTTACATCTCTTTTACATTACATCTCGTTTTGATATGACATTTCTGACATTACAGTAGATGAATGAAAATTTTAGTTTTAACATTCAAATATCTGAAAATATGCAAAGTTGCCGAAATTTCCCAATATTTCCGGAAAATTTCCGAAAATTCCCATGGAAATTTTCCACACTGAAAATTCCCGGGAATTTTGCAACCCTAGTCCCCACAACCATACAATAGCAACGTCACGGCAGTGCGAACACGAACAAAGGCCCAGATCCGCACGAGTCGAATACGTGTTGTGGGAAGAAGCCTCCCATCTTCACAACTCGCGGTCAACGTACATAAATACATTTTGAAAGACGCAACGTACCTCCAGGATTGAGTTAAATCTTTAACGCCCTTCCTGAAATATTTTCTCCCAATTTTTTCTTGATATAGCAGAAAAAGTATTTCTTGATTTATTCTCCTTTTGTGCAGCTTTGGTTTGGTCTAAATACGAGCTTGGACATGTTTTAAATTCGAATGTCGTAATTAAGCAAAAGCGCTCAAGCTAGTATTGAGGAGCTTGAAAAAAACCCAAGCAAATTCTTGTCAGAACAAGGAAAAGGTTCTTTTTATGCTATGCATACGTTTTTAAGCAATTTCTGTCACCTGTAAGCAAGTAATTCTGCCTGTTAGCAACAACTTTTGTTTGCAGGCATTTGCTTATCGCAGTGCACTCGGATTTCACGGTAAGCAAAAGATTATGCAAACACATTTAAGCAATTGCTTGAGCTTGATTTTTCTTGACAACCATTTGCTGGTGCTTGAAGCAATTCCTTATAAGCAATACTTTTTATGCATACAGCCCTATATCTTGGCAATGACATGTCGTTTATGTGACCAGTCATCCGTGACGTCATCTATGACGTCATTTGTCACAATCTGCTTTTGTCAATATCTCGTGACTGAAGACGAATTACTTAACCAAATTTCGCACATGTGAAGATCAGGTCAAGGTCAACCTCTGGACACCGCCAGGTGCACACGCGTGTTACGACAGACACATACGGGCGCGACAAAACTTAAAAATGCTCCAATTGACCTAGGATTTTGTCTGCATACGTTTAAGGACATTTTGAGCATTTTTGGTGCTCGCGCGTACGCGCGCATTTTTTCGCGCGCACCCCTTACATGATTGAATTTCGCCGTCTTTTTTTCGATGGTTTTGGATACTTGACTGAATTCTACATCATTTCGAACCGTTTCCAAACCAAGTGGACCTGAAAAATATGTGTACGCGCCCGAAAACGTAAAAACGAACGCGCGCGCACATAAACTTAACGTGCATTCTAAAATTAGTCATGAATCTCTCAGAATAACCCATGACTTTCATGTTTTTGTTCACTGTGTCTGATAGGCTATGATATCTAGATATGATTTCATGCGTCATTTTGTTATTTTAATCTCGATGACGTCATCTATGACGTCATTAATGAGAATCAAATGTAGTCCATATGTCATGACTAGCATGTCCTGTGATGTTGCATATTTACATGATGATGTGTCATGATAACTTCTGAAAAATGACATCTTGTCAATGTGATCATTCATCCGTGACGTCATCTATGACGTCATTGTAAAAAACGGACTTTGCGTATATATCTCATGACTGAAGCAAAATTACATGACCAAATTTGGCACATGTCAAGATCAGGTCAAGGGTCAACTGTTGGACATATTCATGTGCGCGCATGCGCGTGTCAAATCTTTAAAAAATTCCCATATTCCTCAAATTGCAGTTTGCATACATTGCATCATTTTGCTATCTTAATTATTATAACGACGTGTAAGGCGTCATTAATGAAAATCGAATGTAGTCCATATCTCGTCATGTGACTGGAGTTACATGTAACTTAAATGACGTGCTGATCACCTTATTCGTCTAAGTGACGAATTCAAATCTACTTGTTATTTTGTATTCAATATACGATTAAAGAAATTTTCATTCATTTCATTTATTTATTTCGTATTCCAACAAAACAATAATTCACAAAATATAAACAAAAATAAATCAAAATACAATTGTTCAATAGTTTTCCTAAATAATACATATTCGCAATATACATGTATCACCAATGCTTATGTTACAATTTATTATTACAGAAATACGAGGAGGCCTACTAAAAAGCCAAAAAAAAAAAATACTTAAACAATCTCCTTAGTTTTTTTTTTTTTTTTAGGGGGGGGGGTTTTAGGTTAACCTGACAGTGAAAGGGTTAAACTTTTAACATGAAATTTATTTTTTTTAACCTGTATGGAGTTTATGTGTATTATTTGGTTCAAATCTGCGACTTTGGCACGTTAGGACTTAAAGCAGCTTTCTGTTCTGTTCTTCCGGTGTCTGACACACAATGTAGGGGAAATCATCCACGAAGATGTATCCTGGAGCCCGGATAAACTTGCACATAACATGTTTTGACGGGTCTGCCATATTCATGAAAGTAATATAACTTTAAAAAAATCGGCACATAAAAAAATCATGTCAGTAACCCCTAATTACCTTACAGTTTCTTGATATTTGTGAAATCACACGTACCACGTATTTATAACAGAGTGGAGTCGGTTGTTGTGGCATTTGATCAGTTTTATCTGAGTTTGCATTGTGATAAACCTTGTCAGCTCTGGTTTGAACTATTTGATCGCCGTTCGTCGGGAAGACATCAGTGACCAAGCATGGAGAGGATTGACGTCATCCATCTCCTCCTGGTTTTCATCCTCCTGGTTTCCATCTCTGGTAATTGCTTTTCGTTGTTTAACTTTCGATTAAAATGATTAGGGCATAGTCACACCTTGACGATTTAGCCAACGTATGCCGACGTATGAAAAATTTGGCGAATACGTCGTCATACGTACGTTGAATAAGTTATGGGTAAGTTTTGTGCAAGTTATGTGCACGCTGAAGCACGCTGGGCACACTTCGACGATTTAGCCAGCGTATGCCGACGTATGAAAAATTTTGCGAATACGTTGTCAAACGTTGAATAAGTTATGGG
>JZLH01S0133437.1:67893-84851 GCA_001188425.1 Eucidaris tribuloides
AGAGAAACACAGAAACACACACATACATAAACACACACATACACACAAACAGAAACACACACATACATAAACACACACACACACACACACAAACAAACACACACGTATAAACAAACACTCACAAACACCCATACATACAATCGCGCACACACACACAGAAACACGCACACACACAAACACACAAACACACACAAACACATACAAACAAACACACACATAAACACATACAAACAAACACACACTCAAACACACACACACACAAACAAACACAAACAAGCAAACATATGCACAAATAATGTGCAAGGAATATTAATACCAAAAAGAACAGGAGAGAAAATTGGAACAGACAAATTGGATGGAAGGGAAAGGGAAAAAGGGGAGGGAAAGGGAAAAATAAAAAAGAGGAAGAGGGGGAAAGCAACAGGAACATAAAGTGTAGTGACAGGAGGGAGGGAATAAAGAAAAAAAAGTAACAGAAGAAAGAGGAGAATTATAAATATTGCACGTTTTTTTATGATAATACATGTAATAGTGAAATAATGGTGACGTAAAATTCACTATATAAAAGCAACGCATTATTATTATTATTATTATTATTATTATTATTATTATTATTATTATTATTATTATTATTATTATTATCATTATCGTTATCATTATTATTATTATTATTATTATGATTATTATGATTATGATTATTATGATTATGATTATTATGATTATTGTTATGATTATTATTATTATTATTATTATTATTATTATTATTATCATTATTATTATTATTATGCACATTTTGGGTACTATCTAAATGCTTGCAAGACACGTGATCAAAGCTTATCATCAAAGTACATTTGTCATGTTTGTATAACCAATCAGTTAACAAATGAATCAAATTCAACATATGAATTAACATCATTCTTATTATCGTTAACAGAATTGCTTTCCAAAGAAAGTAATGACAACAAAAATGTCAGAGAAACGAAAGTTTGGAAAAAGAGCGGGTGAGCGAGAATGAAAAGGGGGAAATTGGAAGATACAAAAGAAATATAGGATAGTGGAAAGCATACCGTACACAATATTGCACTTATTGTAAATTATAAAAAGACCACGGGATAAAACTATTCTTATATCTATTAGTTTTACATCTAGGAAGACACAGGAGTTTGCTATTTCTCAGATTATATTATGTTGTTTTACTCTTGGGTGGGAGGAGAACATTTAGTTTGTGATCGAGTTTTTGTATTTTAATGGCTGCTACAAGTGATCGTCGGCGATACGCTACCCCACGCTATGGGTAAGTTAAAGTATCGTTGGGCATAAGTTGTGAACGTTGGCAACACGACAAGCATTCGTTGGTATAAGTTATTTATAACTTATCGAAACGTTCCATATAATCTATACGTTATGTGTAGGTCCAACTCGTTATGAGCACGCTATGTATACGTCCAAAAGTACAAATCGGAAAAAATCAAAGTTCAGCGTATGCCAGCGTTTTACCCCTAATTTGATACGTCAGGCATACGTTGGCTAAATCGTCAAGGTGTGACTATGCCTTTACGGTGTAATAGTCTCGAGGCCATTAGACAAGGACCCTGTCTCGTAAGACTTGCAATCAAATGCAAATCTTAATGAGACCGTGCCCCGGACTTTAAAAGGTTTGTTTATGATTTGCATACCCTGTAATGAGCTCATCAAGAAACTAAGCTAAAATCTTTAATTTCATAATGTAAATTATTACATAAATCCTCCCCTTCTCAAAGGCCTTGGGACTGAAGAGTGACAGGTGCCATGAAAATAAGGGTAGAATGCAAATATCGTAAAGACGCTTACTGAATTTGAATTTTGCGCAGCCGGTAAATTGGATTGTAGCCGAACTTGCATTGTGCGCAATACGCAATATAATTATTGCGTATTGCGACATATGAATGATCCACTATAGTTGATGAGGTGTACACTGATTTTCTCTTTTTTCGGAGACTGAGAAGCTCCACAATGTTAGCCTATCACTTTAAGAATCAAAGTGTCTATTTCTGTTGGGCAACATTGTTGACGTGTTGAATGTGACGGTTGATACATTAATAGACGATAGTCAGAATGAACTGATTTTACATACATTTGCCTTTCCACATTTTCCACAGACGCTCAGATATGGGACTCAACCGATGTGGTGTCTTCGTGCGGAGGCAGTTTTGTACTGGACAACTCTATTCGCCGTCTTACATTGACAACACCTGATTATCCTAATCTCGATGGGGCCTACTATTCGTGCTTCTGGACTATTACTACCCCTTCGCAAACTACCATCCAGATTCGTTTCATTGATATCGACTTGCGTGGTAGAGCAAATATAAGGGTCTACAACGGTCCATCTTACTCGTCTCCACTGATACTGTACGCTACAGGGTCGAGCATGCCAAGTCCCTTGTATTTTACCAGTAACGATGTAACCATCTACTACTACTCAGATACGCAAACGGCTGGACGTGGAGCAAAGTTTGTCGTGGATGCCATATACGGAGGTATGTACCACGGTATTCGAATTATATTCAGTTTTCAGTAAGTCGAAGATATTTGATGCTACCTTTTTAATATATGGCTGTTCTCGATGATGAATTTATTCAACTCAGGCGAGTCTCTTGAGAGAAACTTGTATGGGGTGGGGCTATTGAGGGCATGAGGAAACATGCGAGGAAACATGCGAGGAAGCAATGAGACTTCAAGCGACCGAACGGAAAGAGGGTGTGGGGGAAGGTACCGCCCCCTCCCTCCTATGGAAGGAACTTTTTGAATATACGTATTGAAAAGACGTGATTCCAAGTATGGTAAATATATATTACAGTGTTGTAGTCCTCGAGGACGGCCTCGTCCTCGAGGCCGGCCTCGAGGCCAAAATCCTGGCCTTGGCCTCGTCCTTGACCTCGGAGAAAAATCCTCGGCCTCGTCCTTAGACACTTGCATCAATCCTCGGAATCCTCGAGCGAGGCCGGGCCGAGGCCGGGTAAAATCCGGGGTAAAATATGATACGCTTGAGCACTATCATATCGGGTGGGGTAACAGTTTGAAGATTTCCCGCATCTGCCTTGACATGATTTTGCTTCACCAGTGTATTTTGAGAAACTGGAAATGGAATAGGCCTACTGTTTTTTGCTTGTTTTGTTTGTTTTTAAATGCTTTGAAGAGGCACGGATCTACGCTAAGTCTGTGCGATATATGTAACTGTGGAAATGTGAATCTGATTGAGTGATATGATTGTATGCATGACCGCCCTAGTAGCCAGAGTCTTGTGAATTTTGTAAAAAGTTTGTCGAAAAAAATCGCGAAAATTTTTCCGAAAAAAGTACATTTCAAAATTTTCAACTTTTAACGAATAATTTCGTAAAAACTTCTGTGAAATTTTTGCGAAAATGTGTCTGCAGAGCCACCATAGGATTGCGATACCTCTGAATGAACACTGACCAGCAGTCCCGCCAGCAGTACAGTGCAGTGCGTCTAGATCTAGCACTGGAAGAGTGAAAGTGCACTGTGATTCATGCTAGTGTGAAGAAATGTAGATATGTCTGCTAAAACATCACAAACTGCTCCTATTGTTAAGTTATAACAGATTTTATTTGTATACTCTTGCGTGTGTCAGCTGTGCACTACATAGGGGCTGCTTGTGATTGTGCATGCTAGTGTGAAGATATGTAGGTATATCTGCTAAAACATGACAAACTGCTAATATGGTTACTTTATAACGGATTTTCTTTGTCTTGTGAGTGTATCAACTGTGCACAATAAAGGGGCTGGGTGTGGTTTTCAAATATAGTCATACATCGATAAGACAAGTACACGAAGTTCACAAATGAGAATGAGGAGAGATCCAGTAGTGTCTATGAATATAGGGCCTAAGTGTATGCGTGTGTTGTATGGAGAGTTGAGGGGTCATAACATGAGAATAAGAAGAATCAACACAACAAGGAAACCTTCAGTAGAGAACATGAAATGACGTATTTTCTTTTGAGATTGTGCTTGATCCTGCCTTGCCATAAAATGTCTGGCCTCGGCTGGCCTCGGCCCCAAAAATCTGGCCTCGGTCCGGCCTCGGCCTCTCCGGCCTCGGCCTCGTCCTTGTCCTTGGAGAAAAATCCTTGGCCTCGTTCTCGGCCTCGGCATTTTTTAGACCCCCGGCCTTGGCCTCGTCCTTGACCTCGGAGAAAAATCCTTGGCCTCGTCCTTGACCTCGGGTGAGCCGGCCTCAGATACAACACTGATATATTAAGATATATTCTATGAAGAGTATTAGGAAGTGTAGTTAGGTTTTCGAAAGGATGTGCAGGAAGTATGTAAATACTGTAAGTGGGTAGTCGCATTACTAAAGCCGCACGATATCCGTGTACATCCCTGGATACTACACACTAAGAAAAATAGGCTTAACTTTGCACCTTTAAAGGTGCAGACCAATGTCACACTGGGAGCACCATTAAAAATTCAACTTTGCACTTTTCTGAAAGGTGCAAAGTTGCACCCGAAAGGTGCAAAATTGCACCATAGAAAATAAAAAAGTATTCTTCTTTTTCTGACAAACTGTGTGTTTTTGTGTGTGAACCGCAATTTACGTTCATTCCAGTGCTATTTATAGCATTTACAATATCATACACTTTATTAATTAACATTTAAAAATATTTAAAAACTCGTAAAAATATGACCTTACCTCTACCCACTTGGCCATCACGCTGGCAGTGAATGTGATTATTTTCAACTGATTATAAAGTATATCAACTAATCTAAACAATCATCACCAACTATGTTCGTTAATTTTGGGGTTGTCTAATTTTCAAGCCTTATGCTTTGTAACTACCACAATTTCCAATATTATTATGATTAATTACTGTATGACTGGCATATACTTCAATGACAATATTTTATAACCTATGGTATTATTAATGTACAATGTATATTGCATATTTGTATGTATTAATGTATATTGCATATTTGTTTGTATTAAAGACACTATATAACACTGTGGAAGACCCGTTTAAAAAATTGTCAAACTTTGCTATCTGACATATCTGACAGTGTTTGAATGGACAAATAAACACCCTAGAACACAAAATTTTGGACAGTTATGCTGTCACTAGTACAATATGTGCAGATACAAATTGGCACATTAATTTTATATTGGGCGATAGGAAATTCTGCAACACAGAACACAGCAGTCTATGGAGAAAAGCTGGAATGGTCTCTCAATGATTTTCACTTTTTTAAAGCACTTAATGACTGTTTTACTCCGCAATGTTTTCAGGGCTTCATTTTTAGACTGTATCAAAGACACTAGTAGCATGGGGAATCACGTAGCTCAGATTTTTTTAAACTGGAAACATTGTTATACAGTGCCTTTAATGTATTTTGCATATCATTCTGTTTGTATCATACCGTTTTTAATGATATATGGAAATAAAGTCAATTCAATTCAATATTGTATTGACGCCGAAGGTGCATTATTTTCATCCTTTTAAGGTGCAACTTGGACCTCTAGGTCGTTTTCGTAATATATTAAAATTCCATGCATACCTTTTAAACAAAGGTTGTTCCTGACAACCTGAAAGCTTGCCTGAGCTTGTCCGACAAAGAAAATAGTATAATCTATGCAAGTTACATTTTCAGTATTGAAATTGTATTCAAAGAAACAGATGAAAGAAATAGCTCATCACCAGGCTTCGGAAAAGAAACCAACCATAAATTTGAATACATTATGAAAGTGGTCTATTGGAGGCAAAATGTTCACCTCAAAGGTGCAAACTTGCAAACATAATGGAGTGGGAAGAGTGCTCAGCCGTAAAAAGTGGACCTTGTACGCACCTTTATTTTTCAGTGTGTATCAGCTGGTCACCACGCACCGCACGGTATTGAGTTTCGCGAGTATAATTGGGTCGAGTGCCAGGGATACATGTGATAGAATTTTGTGAAAGAAAGTCAAAAAACCGTCATTGTCGGCTGTGTGACAATTTTGTAAACGAAACATAATGATATCCATTATAACATATAATCATTTCCGGAGGTGTTGCTTCCAAGGGCCATTAGAAGGACCAGAGATGGTCACATTGTTTTGACATGATCATATTTGGTATTTATATCTTACATTTTCGTTGTCACATGTTCGTATGATATAATGATCAGAGCGTATACACAGGTAACTGATTTGTCTCTGTGACGGATTTAAGTCGAGATTATTTGTTTTATTTCTGTACTGTAAATATGATTTGAATATGTATTTGTTCTCTTTGCATAAAACATCAATAACAGCAATAACAAGAATGTAAATCAGTCCATATAAATTGATCATACAATACTTATTTAATGTAAATACATATAATAATAACATTACATTAGTTTAACAACTGACTTAGAACTTGATTATCAAGATTGATCATACATTATACATTGGTTTAAATGAATATATTAGACACAGAAATAAACAAGATAGAGATTATGCAGAAGGGCTGGTGTCATTAGCTTAGCTTGAAATCGGCGTCAGCCCAAAATGACAAAAGATGGATGTTGGATTTAGATGCTGTCATTTTAGGGTTAGATAAATGAAAGTTATATGAAATTCCAGTGGGATACCTATGGATGTCTTTGTTGAACGTAAAAATCGTGTTGAAGGATGATGGTAATTTATTATTAGTGATTTTGTACATAAATATAGCTGTCTGTAAGATAATCACATCTTTAATTTGTAATGCATGAAGTCGATGAAATAGAGGATCAGTATTTGAGAGGTAGTGTGAGGTATTTGCTTATGAAAAGAACGTGATTTTTTTTTCTGTAGCGCGTGAAAACAACTGAAAATAGAAAGGCGAACCCGAAGAATATAGGAATTTGAGTTAATGTACATTTGGGATTTATGCTACCTTGTTTTTACAAAATGGGACCGTATTGATTACGAAGGACTGCCAAATTGATGTCATTACAAATCATGAGTCAAACAATGTGCCCGAATTTGCATAATACGGCGTGGTAGTAAGGTGCTCTCTCACGATTTCCCCCCTCCTGATCATTAGATCATATCGCGCCAGCACAAATAGTGACCACCTCTCGTCCTTCGGGAGAGTCTTCAACTGCCCAAGTGACCACCTCTACTCCTACCGGAATGTCGTCAACCTTACAGCCTGAAGAGGTCACGCCACAGACATGCAGCGAACTACCACCCGTGGATTTTGCTGAGATTTCCTACAGCCCCTCGGAGCAGAGACCACTTCCACATGGCAGCAACGCGACGATCACGTGTGAATTCGGCTACAGGGTCATTCCTGAGGAGAGCACCAGACGACGGTGTATCAGTGGTAGATGGACAGGGGAAAAACCACGCTGCAAGCATATACGTAAGAAATTGCATTACCACTCACATAATCGAAGAAACTTGCCTTTTACAGCAAGAGGCCTTTATACCTTTACGTGTTTTTTTAATTCTTATTTCGTATCCTCAGAATTACCCCAGGAAAACTAGCCCCTCGAACTTTCTCCAACCGGACACTTACCTCCTGGATAATTACCCCGAGCATAATATCGATAGGAAAATATCCATAGGCATAGATTTTAAACTCGTCGGCTATAATGTAAATTTATACATGATTTTTATGTTTGTGAATTTGTGATGTGCCCAACTGTGTGCGAATGAAATATATTATTATAAGTGTGAATATGTAATTCACAAAACAAAATGAAAAGACAGTTTAAGTTCGGTTCAGTTTATATCATTTCATCATTTGCGCTGCTGTGATACGAGTGATCTCACGCCTAATCCCTTTATGGGATGCTTCTGAGGAAATCAGTTCTGCGAAATTCAGTGTCTCAGAGCCAAGGGCTTACTTGTCTCCCTCGCAACCCTTTACCCCTCTCATTTCCCGAGATTAACGCATTTTCAATAAGACAATGCGAAGAGGAGTAGAGAAACTGAAAATATTATATTAATAAAACGAAGCAATCAATTGTGAACATGGTGAAGGCTTAAATAAATGAAATGCTCTTTTAAATTTTTCCCCTCATGTTTACTTGTGTTTTTTTTTCTCTCTTTGTGACAGCAAGTCGATGTCGAAAGATTGAAGAACTTGTGACGCGTTTCGGTCGTCAATGTTTAGACCAATGCAACAGAAAGGGCTGTCGCGGATCACAAAAAAAATGTATCTGCGATGGAATATGCGGCTGGAGTTGCATTGATACTGGTAGGTTTCTTTTGATAATATACAGTGTCTCCCCCCCCCAAAAAAAAGAAAGAAATAAAAACATAAAAAATGGAAAAAATTGTCCAATCGGATATTATTATTTTTTTATATATAGATGAAAATCACATACAAGCAAATCAAATTGGGTATTATCATAAAGCTAAAAGGCCATACTTTCCAGTGCAATTTATTTCATTTCATTGGGTCTTGTCCATCTTGAGATATATTGAGTTTTCTGCAATGATATAAAATGACGTTTGTCCCAGTACGTGCTATACATGCTCATGCAGTGTCTTAAACAAAGAAACCCTATTGAGAGTGTAAAAACTATTGTGTAATTGTTTAATTCACCTGCACGAATAGATTTTTTACGTTGTACATTTCTGATTTCTTATTATTTGCAGTACAAAGGAGGTACATAACATTGACAAAAGGGGTAACATGAATGAAATGTGCAGATCATCATGATGTCAGTGTGAATGCAGTCTGTTTTTTTTTATTTACTTAATCAGAAATGAACATATTGAAAGAAAAATGCATTTGTCATTTGTTTTATTATTGATTTTTGCAATTCAGTTTTTTATGAGTTCTATAAGTAATAATACAACCAATTTAGTTGTCATTGTGATCAGTACACAAGAGTGGGACGAACGCGATTTTGCCTGACCGCACAAAAGCAATCATGACTTTTTACTTATAAAAGCAAATTGAATGGTATTAAGTTAATCAGAAAGAAAATTCATTCTGCTTTAATATGATACCAAATTCACATACCTTTTGGAAAAAGTACAGACCTTATACATTTTTCGTGAGTGGACCATTTTTGGGGACACAGTGTATATAACAATAATAAAGACGTATCATTTACCTAGGGTAGATTCTACAGTGGCAATTACTGCTCTCCCAGAGGGCCCTGCAATTATCACTACTCCAGTTTCCACCAGGTCCCTATTTCACTCCTAGGTGAGGAGCAGCAATGTGGACAAATCCCCTTGCCGAAGGGCGAATATGCGCTTGAGTTCCCTGGAACCCAGTCTCTCACGCAAGAAAGACAGAGAATAATCCACTGCAAAACGACACCCATGTACCTGAATTCGCGATTACGATAAATCATTACTGCATAGTATTTGCTCTAGTTTACACAAGTAGTCTTGATTGAAGACGCCGTCTGTAGATTTCACTCATTAATTGCCGATCTTATGAGAGTCCGCCCGTAGCAACTACAGTCCACTTCGTAATGTTCAAAATTCACTAGTCGGCCTCGGACATAGCAAGGTTTCACCGGATGGTATAGCACTGCATGTCTTGCATGGTGCATGAATCAAATCTATCAGCCAGATTACTCAAGCAACATTCTAGGATTAAAGGCATTGTACGGCGCTTAATTCAGTTTGGATGTGTAATGGCCCTATTTTTACAAAACCTCACTTACCTGCCTCAGAGTTATGGCTGAAGGTTAAGATCTATATGAAAACGTGTGGTACCGCGTTGTAAGACTATTTCCCTCTATAAATCATGTTGATCGGTTTCTTGTGTGTAGAAGCGAATGACTACTGTCCAGATATCACGCTTGGTACCGGGGTTGAAGTGAGCTATGAACCACGTCATCGACCCTTGAGAGCAGTGGCCAGTTTTTCCTGTGGAGAAGGCTACCAGTACCACACCGGTAACTACAGTAGAGTGTGCTTGAGCAGTAGGACGTGGGGTGGACGTGAATTGGAATGCATACCGGATCGTAAGTAAACCCGTTTCCTCATCATGTCGTCACCCTCATAAAATAACCGAGTCCAAATTTTACCAAAATCACGTTTTTGCCTAAATCCAATCTGCTGATTGAGAAACAGCTACTGGTAGAGTTGCCTGACTCATATTATACCTTCAAGTGGTGCAATCATCCAATAAGAGAATTGATTAATTGCCCGTACTATTGTCACATCCAATTTGTTTTATTTTCCTCAAAACTGTCAAATATGACTTAAGCAATCATTTTATGAGGGTGACGTTGCATATGTTATGAAAAAATGTCGCTAACAACATGACAACTTACACAAGGCTTACCCAACATAGAAACAACAAACGTATGCAAGTTTGATTCCAAGTATTGAAATGTATTCATTATCAACAGGCTAATGGAATAGGTCGATACTAGGCCACCAAGGAAGAAACATCCATAAATTTGTACACATAAGTAAATTGGACTGTGTACGTAAACCCCATAGATTATGTGGAAAATGTAATTCCTTTGGGGGTGAAGGAATACTTTAACGTGCATGTAAGCGTGGCTTCCTACCATCTGGTGACTGACAAACTGTCAAAAAAAGGGTCCGATAAGAGTGTTTCCGTTGTCCCCAGTGGCGAAGACGGGTCCTCACACCTGCTCGCTGATTTATTGCCTAGATGGGTCGATCAAAATGTATTTTCATGTATTATCAAGCGCACGCACATACGCAATTAACGGGTTTCTTTACTCTTGGTATGTGTTTTTACTGATCTTCCTGTTGTTCCCCTGGCAACACCCACACCCGGTAACACACAATCAGCTACTACTTAGCCGCGTTTACAAACTAATGTCCGGCGGCCAACGGCAACCACGTTTCAGATCACCGTGACAAAAACGGATGACGCGAGACCGCCAGGAGACTAAGCTGGGCCAAACGCTGACAGTCGTGTTGCCCGTGGATGCGCGGTCAGCTTTTTAGCCGTCAACAAATTTCCACGGTATCCACGCGTGCAGGATGAGAAACCTAGTAATCCGTAGGAATAACGAGGCGGACCCAATAAAATCACATTACGTTATAGTCGTAACCGCACTTGAATGATGCCGTATGAGCCCGGGGGGGGGCACCGACTTAACAAATGAATACTATTTGCCGCACCGAATTCGAAAATCGGGGATCTGAATCGGGCTTGAAGCGAAAAAATGGGTCTCTGAACTGGAGCTAAGGCTTCAGAAAACCTCAAAATGCTATGGCTCTGGAACTGCATCGTGTCGCGAAAATCCGGCGCGCCGACGGCGCGCCGTGGCTGAAAAGGCAATGCTCTTTTGGCCCCCTCGCGGCGCCGACGCAGCTGCGCGCGCCAGCGAAAAATTTAGAAGCGAAAACGGCAAATTTTGGGGTTCTGGAACTGGAAAAACAAAATTTTCTTGTGATTTCGAAATTGAGATGCTTCTTAAGAACGGAATTATGGCTGAAAAAGGGGTCTCAACCGCGGGCACATACTATCACACAATTTCTAATGCCGCCCCCGCCCCCGGTGGGTACGTGTCTTTCCGCGTGTTCTAACGTCCTTGTCCTGTTTTTTCAGCGGTGGCCTGAAACGTTGTGCCGTGCCGCCAGAACATAGTGTAAACGCGCTTTACCCGAACAGAGGGCGACCTACAACGTTACGCTGCACTGAGACCGATCTCCGTATTATTAACATGATTATCAATGGTCGCACACAGTTCGAGTTCGAGTATCGAGCTTCGTCGTTTACACACAGCTGTCGAAAAAGTTTTGTCAATGTGAAAAGCGACCTCTTTGCAATTTGAAATCCTACACCAACGTAAAAAAGCACTGAACTATAATACAAGGTCGCAGTCGTTTAGCTGTCTAATCCGTTTTTTCTGTTTCAGTAGCGTAATTACGCGTGCCCCCCCCCACCCCCGCCAAAAAAAAATAAAAATAAAAATCAGCTCAAACAAAAAGAAAGAAAACGTGCAAAGAAAGAGGAAAAAAGAAAAACCGAATAAAAGAAAAAAAACCCCCCCCCCCTTTGGGTGAATGCCGAATTTGAAATTGTCTTAATATAACATTTTTAAATAGTAATCCTTAGGCCTGAATCATTTGTTAATTAATTGGTTTTTATGTTTTTAAAACGTAATTGAAAAACTACTCAACAGTGACCACCATCTGTACGTGAATATTTGAGAGTGTCTCGCGTTGTTTATCGTGACAGTTCACGTCCACCTCAGCATTCTTTTCCAAGAAACGTTATTCTTCTTCGAGGAGTGATAAGGTAAGCTTGGCATTTCGGAGTTACCTCCTTAAACTTATGAGAATATTTCTTTGCAAGTCATTTAAAAAAAAATGCTGAAATAATTGTGGTCTTGAAACTATTTATCTATGCAAATCTGGCAACATTGACATTTGTCTTCCTTTGCAGGACTGCAGATCCAATCTGTCCGCGAAGTCACACGCTGCAATGAACTACATAACCCTATTACCCGGCTAATACCGAACTGTAGAGGGCGTCGCCATCTTGCCTGCCAAGAGGTACAGACTTGACAGGCGGCAACTATAGCCTTGTCTGTTGAGTAATCGCACATGAGAGGCAACCATTGAATGTATTTACAATCAAAGTAAGTGAAAAAAGGTGTTCCTGGAGACCGCCAGAAGTCAATATAAAAAGCTGGCAGTAGAGTGCTTATAAAACTGCATTTATGGGTATTTATTTCAGAGACTCTCGAACTTAGTATATATATATATATATATTATAATATATATATATATAATAATATATATATAATTAGTTTATTCATTTATTTATAAACGCAAGCCTCTAAGTTTATACTGATATATAAACTGGGCCATCCTACCGCCATTCAAATAGCTGGTAAAGTACACAGAGTTAGGAGAAATGGAAGGAAAGATTATCAAAACATTAATGCCACAAAATCTGCTGTTATAATCGATTTTGTTTTTAAAACCACAAATTTTTGACAGTAAAAAGAGAAAAATACATGCTTCAGACAAACAGTCGTCAAAATTTTAGTAAGTCCAACCAAGTAAGTATTCTTGTCTGAACAGTTTCAAGACAGAAATTTTTCTCTGCGCACCCTTGAAATAGTGTCGATAGCATCCATGTTCAAATATTACTTCCTCTAATTTTAGTATAATTCTAAAAGTTTTGATTCTCTAACTTGCCTTGTATTGAATAGGGAAATTATTTCATTCCTTTTGCAGTATGAGAATCCTAGTTGGATCATTGCGTAACACTTTATGTAACTTCGCCATCCAACTTAAATTGTCCCATAGAAGGGTTAAATTTTACTATTTTCACAATTAATATTTATGGAAAATAACTTAGGATAAAAATGAATCAGAAAGACAAATAATGTTTTAGCTTTTAAAGTATTAAATCGACATACGGTCATCCATGCACATTGACCTGCATTTCAAGTCAAAAGTAACTCATTCTATAGTCGATAGTCACGTCATTCCATATTGTTTGGTAATGTGGCTGTCCAAGTGGTTTTGTCAAATACAAGTATTCTTTCACAGACAACCAAAATAACCACCATTTTGATATATTTGTTTTAGATGTTTGTCGTGGAACTTCCGTGATCCATTCGGGTCACTCAGATACCGCCAATCAGAGGTACTACAGCCGGTCAGAACCGCCACCTATACATGTGCAGATGGCTCGTGTTATCAAGGTAACGTACAGGTTACATGCAATGACGACAACAATGGGCTCATCTGCAGATTGTTTGTTCACGTAAGTATTTTTGTTTTGGTTTGTTTGTTGAATTGTTAATGGGCTAAAAGGAGTGTGGCAAAAAATAAATGATAAATGTGATTGTGTAATTGTTGCATTTGCGTTTAGCTGCATATTTCTGATCCTCACATTCTAGGCAATTTTTTCTTCGTGTGGTGACCTTAATTTCATATGGGCTCTGCGAAAACCGAGCAGGCCTATTCAAACGTGCTAGCCTGTCCCGATTGTAAACAAGGGCGTAGGCTTGGGGGGGGTTCACTGGTCCCACGTCACCCCTTCGCAGATCCATAGGATTCCACCCTGAATAAAGAAAAAAAGAAGAAAGAACAGAAAAAATAAGATATAAGAAAAAAAAAAAACCAGAACGAAAAAAAAAAACAACGACACGGAGGGTCTAAGCTGGCCTGCTGGGTGCACCCCCTCACCCCACCCGCCCGTTGCTGAGCAGAGGAGTTCTTGCCCCTCGCAAGCAAAAGAAATTTCACCACCTTTCTGCTTTCAACACCTGATTTTCCTTAACTTTATTTCACATCCCTAAGATGTCATCTTCGCCCATTTTCACTTCCCCAAGATGTGCAACCTCCATGCCAACCGACTACGCCCTTGTCAAAACGCCAAATCATACTGCAAAATTCGGTGAAAAAACGTCCGAATTTGTGATTATACATTTTTAATGGGTAGCGTAGCATCATTATGGGTTAGAAAATAACGCTGTTAATCTTTATGAATAGATTTGAAACCTCTGATGCGGCGAATAATTGGTGTTACGCGTTTTAACGCGAATCCAGATTTTGTACGTGGAGTACGCGCACTTTTGACCTGAGGGCATCTATTTTGCTAGAAACTGGGGTTCTAATGACTTTTAAACCACTGGCTAACATTACCACAGTTTAAAAAATGCTACATAATCCTCCATGCTCCAAGTGCTTTGATAAAGTATAGAAATGAAATCCTGGACAAAATCTATTTAAAATTGATAATTTTATCTTAAAAAAGTAAAATCTCACAAGCTTTCAAATTGACCGTATTCAACGCTGCCCATTATCTCCCATAGACTTATTGTGTTCAGATGATGCTATTTTATCATCCAACCGAGTAAAATTGTTTATTTATCTATGCTTGCATGCACATAACTTACCAAACTTTTTGTGTTCTAGGGTGTTTTTTGTCGCACTCTGCTCTTTCTGATTAGTTATAATCAATAACCTTAAGCATTATAACCCATCGCTTATAATGTGAAATATAGTCCAACATCTCGAATGGTACCCACCCACCCCCAACCCCTCTCCATTTTACCATTAATTTATAAAAAAAACACACACAACGAAAGTCATACAAAATCTTTCATTGGTGTAATATGAACCTTTTGGCATAAAACTTTCAAAAAAAATACTAAACTGGGCTTTGACTTCACTGGTTACCTGCACATAACTATTGCCCACTAAATCCTGCCTGGAACTGAAACTGTGAACATTTTGCAGATAACCCCATGTATTTAACGTAAGCCTACCCATAATGTTTTTCATGTAGCTATATTTGCATATTACTTGTAAAATCTTGATAGTATTACTTAAAATTTGTATTGTTGAATTACATATTATTTCAATATTTCTTCCTAAGAAGCCTTTAGAAATGTTACGATTCATAAATGCCTTGTATTTATTATTATTATTATTATCATTAGTATTAATTAATTATCAAGTGAATGAAAGGGATCATTCAGAGAGGTGGAAATAGATAATAGATTTTTCATTTTGTCCTCTTATTTTACATCGAACTGCTACAGGGCCCTAACCAGGGGGGGGGGGGGGTTCGAACGACCCCCCCGCCCCACGGGCGACCGAAAGTCCGCTCGGTAATAAAAAATAAAAAAATAAACAAAAATAAAAGTCAGAGAAAAATCACGGCAACACGCAGGTGCGTCAAGTTCTATTTTTCAGATAATGAGGGGGGGGGGGGCAATAATTTCCATTGGCGTGGTAATAATCATTTCAAAATTTTCGGCATGCTCCCGCGCCAAACTGCACTATAGCCTAAGTAAATTTTTCGCGCTAAGGCGTCCGCAAAATTAAAGTATTGAAATAGTTCAACTCTTTTGTTATTCCTTCACTATTTTTGCATTAAGTTTTAAAAAAAATATGTCAATTTTTGTCATTTTTTTGGGGTGGTGGGCAAAAGTAAGAAAATCTCACAATTTTTGGCGTGCTCTGGCGGCAGAATTGGCAATAATACACAGCAATTTTTTCGCAAACCACAAAAACCGCGAAGAAATTGATGTAGTGTAAATGTTTTGTAGCCTTACGTTGCTTGTGAAACATATCATTTTCCATTTGTCATTTTTTTTTTTTGGGTGGGTGGGGGGCAATACAATTGTCCACTTAATATTTTCACTAGCGGAGAAATAGAATGATGACAATAATGGTTTTGCAGTGCTTGCGCTGCTTTTTTAACATATCTATAGTATTTTCAATTTATACAGTTTTTCGGGAGGGGGGGCATACAAAAATTTTCAACGGATTTTCATTGGCGTGGTAATACAATGTCAAAATTTTTTCGGCGCGCTACGCGATCAGATATAGGCCTCCATTTTCCGCTGCGAGTGTGCCGCAAAAATTGAATAATGCTATAAGTTAAGGGTTTTGTAGTGCCTTAACATTGCTTGTTATATAACATATTTTCATTTAATCATTTTTAGGGTGGGGGCAAAACGATGTATTTTTCCCGAATATTTTCATTGGCGTGTGTAGTACAATGTCAAAATTTTCGCGCGCTACGCGCGCAAAACTTGACTATATAGCCTAGCAACTTTTGCGCACCGAGTTGTGCCGCAAAATTGAATAAGTTACATATTAAGTGGTTTGTGGTAGTGCCTTACATTGCCTTATAACATATTATTTCTCAATTTATAAAGTTTTCTTAGGGGTGAGGGCGCAAAAACGATGTATTTTCCCCAATATTTTCAATTGGCGTGGTAGTACAATGTCAAAATTTTCGCGCGCAGCTAGAACGCGCGCAAACTTGACATATAGCCTAGCAAATTTTTCGACAACGAGTTGTGCCGCAAATTGAATAATTACATAAGGTTAAGTGGTTTTGTAGTGCCTTACATTGCTTGTTATAAGTAACATATCATTTCTCAACTTATCTAGTTTTTTTTTTTGGGGGGGCGGGGGCGAAACAATATAGTTTTCCAATATTTTCATTGGCGTGGTAGTACAATGTCAAAAATTTCGCGGCGCTACGTCCGAAACTTGAATATAGCCTAGCAATTTTTCG